>JBBPTU010000462.1:0-23535 GCA_038094295.1 Tylopilus aff. beelii | reverse complement strand
GTGCACCGGAGGCGATCTTATCGACGGTTGAGTCTGAAGTTGATTGACTACAGGATGAGGAACGGGAGTAGCAGTCGACCGCGAGTTCTCGGGCGTGTTTGGGTATGGACTCGCCGTGGGTTCCTTCTTGACCGGTCTCGGCTTCGAGCTATTGGGAGGTTGCGTAGTAGGTGTGGGTGCTTGTGAGGTTGCGGTATGCGGTGGCTGGGTGGTGGTAGGTTGGGTGGTAGGTGCAGGGGTGGAACGATTAGGTGGGTTTACGATAGCCTTTGCTATCGATGCTTGCATCTCTGCCTGGCGTTTTTCTCTCGCTCGTTTCATAACGTCCAATATTTGGTAACTGACGTCACTGTTCCATCAATTCACCAAAAGGTATTTCACGGACGACATACCTCGGGACATGTGAACGGTTCAGTCTCGGGTTCATGTACTGTACGATCTTGGCACGTCTTGCCTTGTCCAATTCGTCCTCCTCCTGCGTGATTGCGGCGATTTTCCGCTTCAAAGAAACTGGAATAGATGGTGTAGATACTCTAAGCGTATGATTGGCGATGCGCGTGAGGTGAGGATCAGGATCGAGACAAAGAGGAGGAGACGTGTGCAACTGGAGGACCCCAAGTCAGTTTTTCGGAGCATCCAACAGACGACACGCACTAATATCTGCGCCTCCACCTCGAGTACCTGAGGGTCACTAAGTTTGGAGCCAGCGCGTTGATTCATAAGGCACAGGTCTGCCCACAAGGTTTCGTCGTTTGGATGGAGAGTAACGCGACTCTGGTCTGGTCTCTCCGGTGGTGGATCTTTTGCTCGTTTCGGGCGATGGTCGAGAAGTTCGACTACCATGCAACCTGGTGATAGAAAGTCGGATCGTCTCGCGAGACAAGTCCCACTGTCGTGACGTACCGTCATAGAAGGGAAGGTGGGCCGAATCAAACAGTTCGAGGTAGTCCACGGGTATGCGGTGTGCCCGTACATCGTCCAACAACGACTATGAATGACGCCGTTGAGTGGCAAAGAGTAGAGGGCATCTGGGTCCTGGGCTTACCGCGACGGGGTTGTTGTAGAGAAACTTTTGGCCACTGTTCAGCGTCCAGTGCTCCGGGTAGAGGTGTATGGTAAAGGACGGCGGATCGGACTTGTACTTGTCCAGCAGGTCTTCTGCAGAGCGCGTGATATTGTAGCTCGTCATGGCCGCGCCTTCCGCGAGCGCTGCAGTGTCGAGTCTTACCGAGACAAGTACGCTCGATATGGGTTATGTAAGCAACCCATGTCAACACCCGTGGGAATATGTGGGACCTGTGAGATCATGGAGGACCAGCTGAAAGAGGCCAGTCTCGTCGACGGTGTTGAGCGCATCGGAGCTGACCGTTTGCTAGTTGTTTCCGTTTCTCAGAGACAGAAACCCGACCGTGCGCCAGCTGGCGCTCTCCAACCTTCTCGGTCAGACTCCCGACGGATCTCCGCACCGGAGTATCTTTCTTCAAGGACTCCAGCCTCGAGGCGGACTACAAGCGCCGCAAGAGACGGATGTCATCCGCGATTTGAAGCTGCTTTGTCGGGACCAGCCGGTTTGGGCCATCATAGCCTGTCAGTGCATTTGCGTGACCCCAGCGACAGGCCATCGCACACGACGCTTTCCGTGCACTCGTGAATCTCTCGGATTCACCACAGTTGGTCCCCTTTTTATCAGAGCCGGCCTTCCTCACATTTCTAGTGTCGTATGTCCTGGTACGTCATCCCCCCTTTCTTCGACTTCGCAGATCTACATCACTGTTGGCAGAACCCGGACGCAATTCTCGCGGATCTGGCATCAATGCTCTTATCAAATCTCACCAGCTCATCTGCCGCATGTGCTGCCCTGTTATCCATGCAGGTCCAGGTCGTTCCATTGGCCACGACTACCGGTCCTGTTTCGTACCATCCGACACAATCCAGGTCGGCCACGTGTTCTGCCCCTGTACCATACCCTTCGACAGACCCAAAACAAGTACGGGCATTGCCACTGCTTGTCGAGGCGTTCGTCCAAGGAGCGTCTTTGGACTCAAACTCCAACAAAGAACGAATACGAAAAGGGGACCTCCACTTCTTATCGAGTGTATTTGCTAACATTAGTACCGTAAGTGATAGTGAGGTTTGTTCCCGGCACCGCCGCCGTCTCACATAGTTCTTGCCCAACGCAGTCACCTGCAGGAAGGCTCTTCTTCATAACTCCGATACCTAGCGACGCGATGAGGCCTCAGAGCGCACTCGAATATCCACTTTCGAAGCTGGTCGTATTTGCTGAGCATAATGATAGGATTCGAAGAGGTGGCGTGGCTTATACAATGAAGTGAGTCGATCCGGCAACCCTGGGTCCGGCTGACGGAATTTCGTCATTATGAGGAACTGCGCTTTCCATGCTTCTGCGCACCAGGCTATATTGTCACCTGATACAGACAAAGTCGCCGTACCGCCCTCCACGGTGGTCGCATCAGGCATCGATGCACTGCCATACATTTTACTTCCACTGGCTGGTCCGGAAGAACTTGATCTCGAGGTGAGATCGTGTCGATGAAGTACATATCTTTCCTTATTAGCTGTCTCCAAGGATCAGGAAAAATTGCCCGCGGCTTTACAGTTCCTCCCCCCGAGCAAGAAGAGAGAACCAGACGCAACGCTCCGCTTGACGCATGTCGAAACACTGCTCCTGTTATGCACAACGCATTGGGGTCGTGATTTTTTGAGATCCCGCGGGGTGTATGAAATTATCCGCGCAGCCCACCTAGAGGAAACGGTCGACAAGGTACGCCCACCCCGTCCAAGTGGTGAGACGTTTCCCGAGTTCTTCGTGATCAAGGTGTCCGAACACATCGAACGTTTGGTGCAACTCATAAAGGGCGCAGAGGGTCGCGAGACTGCCGCTGACCGGAATGACTCGACTGCCACGTCGGTTGAGGTACATGAAGCCTCCGATGACGAAGACAATAAAATCGAAGAAGTTTAGAATCATATCGCGTACACGTCTCTAAATCATATTGGCTTTACCACATGCATCACGATTTAGGACTCAATTCCTTTTCTGCGGCGGCCCACCGTGACCCTTCAGTGGCTTCCAGTGAGTAGCTCACGAGTGAGTCAATAGCCTCAGGATCGAGTCAGGAGCTTTCAAGAAATATTTATTATGACGATAAATTGGCTACGTACGACGTTACCGCATCCGGGCGCTTTATCACTACAACTCAGCCTGCAATCTCAGCAACGTTTTTCCCCATTCGAAGCTGCCAAATGAGTATTCCCATCTGATGATTTTATGTATTGGTATTATCCACAGACCGATGGCCGTTCATCCTGGGAGATGAACTTCGAACGTAGTGCTGAGTGGCTTCTCGCAATGCTTGGACGTCGTTCCCACTTAGCTCACGCTACCGTTATCGCCAGACGTGCGTGACACCGTCGGAGCCACGACCACCTGCCAATGGTTCCCGATCAGTCCGCTGCCATGGCATTCACGTGTCTCGGTAGGCTCCAGCGGGTCCAACTACAATTGTTTACACCTCAGCCGAACCTCAGTTCCTTTCTGAAGCGTGCGTAAGCAACATAGTGCGGTACTCGCTTACTCACTGCCCACTCGGCGTCAACCGCAGTCAACTCCGCCCCGAGCGCCGGAGCGCCGAATACCAAAACCGAAATGTGGCCAGACCGGCACGATCTCTAGGGTCCCTTACGAGATCGGGTTGCCGACCCTCTCTCGTCCACATACTTCCCCAGGCTGACCACTCAGGTTCCTGACCTCATTAAGAAAGTAGCCCGTGACCATGGCCTGTGTGGAAAGAAGGGAAAAAATACATCGGTAACGTAACGTGGAAACCGCAGGGCCGTCGGGCGAGCGGAAAAGCGTCGACGGGCCTGCAAGAAGCTTGCTGTTTGCACGCACCTCACTTGCGGTCCAGCACGAGCTGAACGATACAATTTTTCATTCCCCTAGGACAGCCTCACTTCACTTTCATGACCTTGGGTGGTCACTCACGGACAGGAGCTCCGAGGCCATTTCACACTCCAAGACTACGTAGCATGGCTTTTGCCGGTATGCGATGCAGTCTGGCCACCACTTGACACATGCATCAATCCACGCTTATGTCCCAATAGGATTCACTTTGGTCCCAGTTTCCAAAAAAAAATCAGCCAATCCGATGACAACCGCATTGCGGCTCCCATATACGCACTTCATGTGCGGTAACGAACTACTCGAAGAGGATGCAGTGCCCCGTCAGTTTCCGATTGCCCAAGTGGAGCGCCAGAATCTCGACTGAGCGGATATTGAATTGCCGGGCTATACGGACTTCCAGAAGTTCTCCAAGGTGCATACATGTGCGATGGCGGTTTGATTGCGGAGCGGGATCGAACTCCACTCGATCGTTGCGGGCAGGGTGCCCTTGTGTACGCGGCATTCATAACAGATCCTACGAGCACAAGGTCCACTTTCGCTTGGTGCGCGCAGCATGCCGCACGGTTTCTTGATTGCCAACGGGCGAAAAAACCACAAGGTGCGTTAGACTGCACTTCATCGACTGCCTTGTGTTCAATTGAATGCATCCGAGTCCATGGCGCCACCAGACCCCTACGAAGGCGAAGTAGAGCTTGCTCGCTAGCTTCTGCGTGTGGCGAAGTGTGCCGCCCAGGTACGAGACCGTGTACAGCGGCGTCAAAGCAGACTAGATCAGGAACGTTTTCGCCCACCTGTTCTTCGTTGGTCACATCTGGGTGCCGAATTAATCGGTACCCGCGCGTTCTTGATGGCCAGAACAGGTCCTTCTAATCCCTGGGTCCCTTGGTCATTTAGGCGTTTAAATAATCAGGGTTATGACGTCCTTGATATCTTGCCCCAATCACAACCTAACTTTGTTCCGTAGGTTGTTTCTCCCTTTTCGAACGTCATCTTGACCCTGTTCCTCAGTCACATCTTGGATATGCCTTTTTGGGTACGTCGCCATCGTCTGTCTATCAAGGATACCCGTCACGAGGCAACGACACGGTCTTGGCCGTTGCTAAATAGAACGTCTTACGTATGCCATGTGGTATGTTTTCAAGGTTAACTTTCTGATATCATACCGCTTTCCTAGTAAGCCGCACGGTTATTACGCCGGAACATAGGTCTTTCCAAAGGTGCCTGATCCTACGGAGATCGCCCCCGATAAACTTTGAAAAAGACGGTGTCGTAGGTTTTTTTCGAATGTAAATGCCAGAAGTTTCTCAAACTTTGTTCGCCACCGAAACCTGCTCTATGTAATCTATTGGATTCGCATGACATTTTTGGGATAAAGCAATAAAACGAGGTCCGTACGACTCATCCCCTCATCCTGGATGACGCACGTTATTACAAGAATCACCGCTATGTGCCCGTTTCCACAGGGCGCATGAGAACCTTTACGGAAGTAGTGCTAGCCCCTCCTCCCATGGTCGCCAAAATCGCTTCGACGGTCCTGCGAGCCATAAGAGCCTTCGTCTTCGCTTCCGGCGCTGGACTGGGCATTTGATTCATCGGCGGGCTGGTGGGAACTCTGACCCCCACTATCACCCCCGCGCGAACGTGCCTCCCCTCGTGCCCTCTTTTTCAACTATTAAATGACAGATGTCAGAAACTACCAGTTCATGTGAAGATCCCCTGTGACGTACAAGTTTGGCATACACGAGGCCACAGGCATTGCACAGCGTCCTCGGACCTTTGTTTTTACCGTCAACGCACATGCTTCCGGGGTTAAGATGACCAGAGTGCTTACCCATTGGCCCACGACGCCATTCAGGCGTTGATGTCGCGTTGCATCCGAGACATGTTTGACCGTCTTGAGCGTGGTCGTCTCCCTTCTATGTGCCAAGAGAAGAAAAAAAAAGATCAAAGATCATCTCACACATCGCAAAACGACCGCGACGCAAATTACCTGTCGTTTTGGCACTGGCGTGTCCTTTTCCCCGCCGCCGGTTACTACCCGAACATCGGGACCTGATTGCACGATCGCGGATTGTAACATCTGCACGCCAAAGTTCGCGGATTGCAACATGCGCTCTATGTTTTCGACCGGTGGCGGTCGGGAGACGGTCAACGACCCACTCGTCACGATATTATTCGCGCTATCCATGATCAGCCGATAAGAATCCTGTATCTGGGGGAAACGACTTGTCGGCAAAAGGCACGTCTGAGAGAATCGTTTGTGATTACCTTGACGAAATCGGGGCCAGGAGGCGTGGCTGCTGCGGAGGCAACGGCAGGGGAGTCCTTCTCTCGCCGCCTGGTCCGCGGTGGAGAAGAACTGTGAGAAGAAGCAGGAAGTGACTGTGAATAGCCGCTGTCCTGCCTGCGGGGTTCATGTGATGGCAAACTGCTTGGAGGGAAGCCGCGCGTATCTGGGGTGGAAGCGGGGGGAGGGACATCTGGTCGAGGGGCGGTGGTGGATGAGTATGTCATCTCCGCTTGCATTGACTGGGAAGTAAAAGGCTGTGCGTATTGCTGAGACGCCCAAGATTCTTGCTGCCACTGCTGGGCGTGGGTGGACGGCATGCCGTACGAGGCTGATGGATAGGTGGCAGAGGACGCATAAGATGGCGATGGTTGAAAGCTCGACTGCTGCTGCGGGGACTGCGTCTGGGACGTATTTTGGCGCACGGCGCGGCCCGAAGGATGGGCGGCGGGTGCGGTAGAATCGAACGGGGTGTTGGGGTATGACGAGTAGTCATAGGAGGAGCCCGTTTGCTGATGGTGATACATGTAGTCTGTATGAAACGGGGGGTTGGAATTGAGGAAACACGGCGGCCGTACGCGCTTTTATGCGTGGCGATATGGCAGGGACAAAGGAGGTGTGTGCAAACTCGGAACGCGAGCCCGCGTTAGGAGATTCTGGGCGGTTGACACGAGGCTAGACTATAAATCCGAAATGAAGGACGAGTGAGAGAAGGGATCAGCATCGAAGGGGGTTAATGATTAACTTTGGCACGCAACGACGAACAAGGACACAGCAAGCGGTTCCGCTCCTCGCGGCCGATATGGCTACGAAACCAATGGACACACATGATGGTGCGCGGAGTCGGACCTGCCGCGTCACAGGGAAGGGTGTCAGAGTCAGAACGAGGAAACGCTCACATATTACAGCACAACCTGACGACCTCGGCGCTGCTGGGTTTCCAGCGGTGACGGACGGTTATGAACACAGCATCAAAGATCAGCGAAGAGAAGCATGTGAGCTCTGTGATGCCCAAACACAAACTATAACTCGTCCGAGTCGTATTTGGTTCCGCTGTCAGTTGTCAACGGTGTCAGTGGGGTCGGAGGCTGATTACGACTTGATCGCTACTCCCGGAAACAAGCCAGCCGACGCGCGAGTGTTTGTCATGTATCTACTAATCTCACACACCTCAACTCCATCGGTACTACACCCTGGATCGTCCCAGATCATCCGATCGAGCCCGCGAGGAGGCCGCACTACAAGCAGCCCGTCGACACAAGGTCCCCAATCGAAACCACCTCTGAGAAACGATCAGGAGACCACAGACAGCGCTTCTCGGCTTCACCAGCCAAAATTGCCAGATATGACCAACATGCTTGCATCATCCAAACCAAATGTCCGTCTATTAGATAAAATGCGAGATGTCGATACGATAATGACAAGCGCGACTCCTTCATAATGGTGGCGTGTGTGAAACAGGACGAGCGGACCTGCGCGTTATCCCGACTGCAGGCGTTCCTGTCCCCGCGACGTCCTATGACCTGCTCCCTCTCCCCCTCTCGCCCGCCTGGCCCGTGGTCCACTAATCGTCTTCGTCTCCGTCCGAATTCGGCTTGGCAGGGTTCTTTGTGGTGCCGAGCCCACCCGCAGCGCGTTCCTGCGCTCGCCTTCGCCTTCGAAGAATCCGTTTACGGTCCCGGATCGCTCGGCGGTAATCTGACCCATCACCATAAAACAGCGAATACTCGCACCGCGGACAGATCCACTCCTCCGTAGGATTCACTATTTGCACTTTTGGAGTGACCGCCTCCTTTTTCCGTCGGTGAGAAGGCAGTTCTGCAGATAGAAGTCGAAGTGGTTGTGGACCGAGTGAGTTTTGCGCATTTAGAGTGGCCTGGGCCGGGTTGACGTGCATCGAAGACGGAAGGCGAGAAGGGACGTAATTGTTACGGTGGTGCGGGTTTGACGCAATAGCGAGCGCATTACGCTTTTTCTTCTTGCTCCCGCGGCTCTTCCCAGATGGGGACAAGTCCGAAGGGTCCGCTAATTGGTCGCCACTCGGCAGGGCGGGTTGAGGTTGGTTCGACCGTTTTGTCCGAGATGCCCCGCTGGCGGCAACCGCTGCTTGCTTCGCTTCCGCTGCGGCTTTAGCGGCTCTGGTAGCCTGTCTCCCGAGCTCGGCTTCGAAGCGTGAACGGAGCGCCAGCACCTCCTGTTTTGTCGCAACGACACGGTCAGAGGCTGAGATAGAAAACCGAGATGATCAAGCTCTAACGTCGGCAAAGAACACGAGACCACCACTCACTCGCACTAGAAAACGTAAAGGCGAACTGTGCAGTCGGGAATGAAACACCCTTTTGAGTGGGTCTGCGAGAAGATCCCCGCATTGCTGCAGCACGAGCCATCCGGGGACCTCGTCGACGGGAAAGACGCACTTTCGGCGTGCTGCTGTCGGAGCCGAGCATGGTACTGACGAAGGGGAGCCGTGTAGAGAGGGCCTGATCGAGCGCCAGCGCGTCTCCAAGCGACAAGGCACCAAGAACCGCCGCGAGCTGACGTTTTCTGTGCTTGAGTAGTTCCTTGTGCTGCAACCCAGCGAGCGTCGATGGACTAATCTTGCCTTTCCTCTGCAGTTGTGCCACCGAGGAGGGTGGAGCAACGACTATATCGAGATCTTGTCCCGACCTCCAAATCGAGGGTACGTTGTCATCTGTCTCTTCTGCTGCGCTGAGTTGCAGGCTGGCCTCCCTCCTGCTCGCAGACCCGGACATATTCGCGGGGACCTTCCTCTTCTTTGTGTTTCCGGGCTGCCGTAGATAGTCTGTGTAGTCACCTTCGCCTTCGCTGTGATCCTCGTCCTGCTTTCCCGATTCAGGCCCCTCAGCGAATCCCTCGTAGACGGTACTCAGGTCAAGGGTCCGAGAGAAAGACCCAGAGAGATTCTCATCAAGGACCTCGCTCTCGACCCCTCGGGCAGTGTCACCACCGCCGAGCACGGAGGAATAATATGACTGCAGGGCCATTTGGGATGAAAGGGAGTCGGCACGTTTGATGAGCACCTCTGCGAGTGGTTCTGCACCACCAAGGTCGGCCGTGAGGTCGTCTGGTCCTGAGACCTGTGCAACGACTTTGGACGTGTGTCTGGATCTAGGTAACGGTTTGAGCCTCCTCGACGGTGGAAGTGCAGGTGCATCAAGAGTGGTTGATGCTTGGTGGTTCATCGTTGTGAAGTGGGGGTTTTCAGGGAAATGCAGCGTCGTCCGGTCCTTCCGCCGAGAAAGAAGTGGTAAAGCCACGTATAGCCGACAGCGGCCAGGCTGACAGGTGCTTTCCCTTTGTTCGTCGGTTTTGTAAGATGTGTCACTGGGCGTGATTTTTTACAAGTCTGGGAGTATTGTCATGTAATAAGAAAGACGAGTACGGTACAGGATACGCGATGCTCTAACAGTTAATAGTGTCTCGTGATGCTATGAGGGATATCAAAATAATGTCCGACTTGCGCGTCGCAATGCCAATAAATGATGGGGTATCGCGAAACGAAAGACCGACACTAAGGGTAGGATGTATACTGCTCATGGTCTACGGCCCGCCGTTTACATCTATAATGTGGACGGGAATGAGGTGATGGTGGCGCGTTATGGAATGACAAATGGAGAATGGAAACACAGACGCGCCGAGGACAGTAGAAACACAGACGGGATAAGATAGGCCATATGGACTTCATGATGAGCAGGTGCAACGAGACAAATCCATTTGAAAGAGCAGCGCAGAAGTCCGAGTGATTCAGAGACAGCGAGAAACAGAAAGCGGAGACAAAGGGAGAGGCCGGTTTATTAAGTGATAGTTTTCATGGTGAGACCGGATTGATAATAAGATGCTTGAAGGATCACGTTTGAAGAAGTGGGCATTGAATCCTGCGGGGTCTTGTGCGTTTTACCACCAACTGGACCCTCCGTTTCCATAACTATTTCCGCCTCCGCCATAACCACCATAAGATGGTCCACCTCCGTATCCACCTCCCCTTCCGCTATATCCACTGTACCCCCCGCCGCCACTGTACGCGCCACTTGATTGACGGTAGTCGCGATTGCCTCCACGACCCCTGCCACCTCCGCGGCCACGGCCTCGGTAGCTGCCACCAAAGGTCGTCTCTTGGACTACGGATTCCAACCACGGGGGGATTTCTTGATTGGCTTCACGAAGTAGTTCCACCAAGTCCCTGACGATGTTCTTGTTACCGCGGTTGAAGAATGCAGTAGATACACCCGTGTTGCCCGCACGACCAGTGCGACCGATGCGGTGCACATAGTCATCGATGTCAGAGGGGAGATCATAGTTGATAACGTGAGTAACATTGGGGATATCCAAACCACGGGCAGCGACAGCAGTAGCAACGAGAATAGGCGTTCGCCCAGTGCGGAATGTTTGCAGTGCCATTTCACGCTCGCGCTGAGAGCGGTCACCGTGAATGGATGTGGCAGGAAGCTGGTTGGCCATGAGGAAGTCGGAAAGTGTGTCAGCCATCCTCTTGGTTTCAACGAAGACGAGGGTCAATCCACCCGGGGCTTCGGACGCAAGAAGGTCAAGAAGGACAGAGCGCTTGTCAGGGTCTTCGACATATTCAATCTTCTGCGTGATGTTTTCGGAGGTCGAGCCTACACGGCCAACAGAGAGGAAAATGTAGTCCTTGAGAAAGTCCCGGGCGAGCATCTGAATGTCACGGGGGAAAGTGGCACTAAACATGAGGGTTTGACGTTCCTGCACTCCAGGCATATCTTCGCCTTGCACGATGCGTCTGATCTGGGGTTCGAAACCCATATCCAACATACGATCAGCCTCATCGAGGACGAGGTAACGGATATTTGCCAAGCTAATGCGGCCTCGCTCGATCAAGTCCACGAGACGTCCAGGTGTGGCGCTAAGAAGATCACAACCCCGTTCGATTTGACGTAGTTGTTGGTTGATATCGGCACCCCCGTATACGACAGCAGGGCGCACCCAAGAACGATAGGCAAATTTACGAGCTTCTTCGTGGATCTGGCTAACCAGCTCACGGGTAGGGGCTAGGATCAAGGCAGTAGGATAGGCTTTACGTGTACGTGAGTAAGCCATTTGGGGTGGTTCGGCAGGCGGAGCATGTGGCCCAGAAGCGAAAGACGCTGATAGGATAGGGAAAAGAAAACCGGCAGTTTTTCCTGAACCAGTCTGTATTTACACGTAAGTCGACATGCATCTAATATAGCGAGAAGAGGGCAAACCTGAGCGCAGGCCATTAAATCTCTACCGGCAGCAACTATGGGAATGGAATATTTTTGAACCGGAGTCGGCGTAGTATAACGAGCGAAAGAAATGTTCTCGAGGAGAACAGGATCTAGAGGTGGATTTGTGAACGCAATAACAGGGTCGGGTACTCCAGCGCCGGTAGCTTCGACGGGGATATCATCATATTTCTCAAAGTTGATTCCAGTATGCTGCTTCGACGGGTCCATAGGGTCTCCGAAAAGTTCCTTTTCTAGACGCATGTTACGAGAACCGACGACGTGAACGTCATTGCGCCAAACACCAGCTCCAGGCGCCTCGCGTGCGGGGGCATCACCTCGACTCTCTCTAGAGGTCCAGCCGTTGGTAGAGGGACGACCTGCCCAATCATTTAGAGCCGCGCTGCGGGGGGAGCCAAAAGCATTATTCCCATAGCCGCTGGGTTTGCGACTTTCGCTGGGTCCACGCAATGACTCATAGCCACTGCGAGGCGATGCGCGTGGGTCGTTCCAGCCGGTCCTGAGCAGGCGCTCGTGAGCTACGGAGCCCGCAGTAAGACAGAATACAACATACCCGTTGGAGGATGGAGATGGAGATGGGGTGGAAGCAGCGCGCTGCGCGTTTCTCAAATGAGGCGGAACATATGTCGATTTTGCGCCGTTGATCCCAAGAGAAGCTGCAAAGGGTGAATGGGTGGGTTACAATGGGACAAACGAGGAAACTGACCAAACTGAGTCTCGAGACTTGCGTTACCGTTTACAATTCCATTGGTCATATTAGAAGAGAAGGGTTGAACTACAAAGTTCTTTTGTGTGATGTGTAGTAGTCGCTGATGGTGGAAGAGGAAAGGAATCCGAGAAACGCAAAATCAGCTCGAAAAAATGCGCTAGGAATTGCTGACCAACGAAACCTGTTTAGGATGCGTTCTTCCCACGCACTTCGACACGCATCTTGCTTAGTCATGCCAATCACCAATATTCTCGACCGTCGTGAACAACCCAAAGAATGGCCCAACCTCAACTTCAGCAGCAGCCGGGACTGGGCCCACAGCCGGGGCAGCGGCCGCCGATGATGCCACCACCACAGCCAGACCCAGTCATGCAAGCGCGCATCGATGCCGCGTTTCGCCCGGTCGACCTCGCTGCTGGCGGTCCTGGCTACGCGTTCGCGTTCTGCAACACACACAAGGCCGAAAAGTGTGACGAATGCAAACTGGACTTTACCGCCCTCAACCGTATCTCCAAAATTCTCGTCTCCAATCCCAATCTCCGCTGCCCGCCTCCTCCGAACGTCGTCCAGCAGAAGCTGTCACAAGCAGTCACGAACACGAAAGAAGAGGGAAACGTACGCATGGAGTCTGGCATAGCTTATAGTATCGCTCATACCGTAGGCAGAACCTCTATAAACTCAATAAACGCAAGGAGGCACTGGCCAAGTACAATCTTGCCGCGAGCATTGCGGTGCAACGTCCACCTTGGGAAAGCTCGGGAGTGTTTCGGGAAGAGCTGTCTACTGTCGTCTCGAACAGGTCGACAACCCTGTTAGAGCTTGGTGACTATCTCGGTGCCCTCGCCGACGCCGAGACCGTCATCTCCATTCGCCGGAACTGGCCAAAAGGGCACTTTAGGAAGGCAAAGGCACTCGTAGCACTTGGACAGCTCGATGAAGCCATTGAGTCGATGTCACTTGGGTTGCAGTTTGAACCGAATAATGTGGTAAGTGCCGATCCTAGCTGCCTTACCCGTACTTGATCTTTGCACAGGAGTTGAATGGTTACATGGCTGAGCTCCAAAAGCTTGCAGAGGCTCGTGACTCCGCAGCAGCGACTTCTGATGCTACAGCACCTGATGTCCCCCCACCGGAGTAGAAGACTCTCATAGACGTACACTTCCGCTTATGTATTGTCGTCTGCAACCGATATCCATTTTTTGGTGTTCTGTGACGCTTACCATCCAGCTGCGGGTCAAAAACTGCCGACATGCACTGGGTGTGCGGTACGTCATGAAGGTACGTCACTTTGTGAGGAAAGGTTGCTCATGTGAGCGACAAGAGTGCCTTCTCGAGGCTACATTTCACGAGAAATATTTTTTGGGAATCGACGCTGGCCCTACAAGCCGTCTAAAAAGCTTCCCCTTTAACCCCATAAAACTTTGTCTCTTGGATAGAGGTCAGGGAGTCTAGGTATTACCGTCGATCGCAAGCGCCAAGTATGGTGCTTAACGAGGAGATTCCTTGACACCTTCGTGATATGCGCTGTGGTGGTATTGACAAATACTTTACTAACCAACTTCCCTAATTGGAACTTTGTAACAATAACGTCTCATTGACGTCTTTGTGACCACAATTCGCAGGCTGATGAGTCCAGGTGACACTATCAGTCTTCCATTCTACGAATTCTAGGAACACGTATATGTATCTGATATAAGGTATGTCGGCCAGAATTACTGCCATGAAATGAGCCATCACCGTTGGCTTCCTGTGATCCAGTGGTGCACAGAACAACTCTACAGCTGTAGACCATCCACAGGTTCTGAAAAAGCCTGATTCCTGTTGTCGTCCTTTTTTGGACTCGACACACGTTCGACTGTCGGCCGTGTAGGTTCCCGGACGTCAGATATGTCAAACAGGCTTCTCCGGCCGCAAAGGCTGCGGACTCATACGAAGCAGCCCGAGATTGTGCCGGTTGCCAAGCTTAGGGGTCATCATGAACTTCCGTCCCCGTGGGTTCATCGCTCGTGCAATTCAATCATCCGCAGTCGAACCCCTTCCTGGATCCATATAAAAGGTAAGGCAGACCGGCAGAGAACAGGCATTCGAGTCACCACACTGTGCTTTCCAACGGCTACTCGTAGCTAGTAAGTGCTGCCTCATCACCTGTCCTCGCCGCGCTGACGTTCTCCTCAGCTACCTCCAACGAAACAAGCGACTTCATTCACGCCAACCGTATGAACACTGTGGGGTGCACTCTTTTTCTTCGCAAGGAATTGGTCCGCTAAGCCTCAGCTTATAGGACGTCCTTGGATCTACGCTGCTTGCTAAAGCGCGGAAAGAAGCGCCAGCGGGCAAGCCGAACGTAAACGTCGCCAGCACTGGTGTTAGGACCAGGCCTGTGACCACGCGACCAGTGCAGAACGGCCAGGCAGTGAGGGGTGCGTAAGCCCTCAATGATGGAGCAAGTAGAACAGCGTGAATAAATGGATGTCCTCGCGGTGGTGTTGCTTGCCAAGGTGTCCAGAATGCATCGTTTTTTTTTCTTCCGGAAAAAAAAGTCAGTGATAAGAACCCATCACGGTGATCTCATACGAGAGCGACGTCTTGAAATAGTCCCATGGAGCCACCGTTCCCGTCCGACGTTAACAGGAACTTGACACCATGGCATCAGTAAGCCTCTTGATGAGCCTGACCGTTGCCGGCTCATCAGCGGGGGTAGTACGATCAATTAGGCTAACGGGCGCAGATGCTGGCCGGTAACCGATCCACAATAGGATAGCTCAGAAGACCTGCCTTCCGAAGGCTGCCAGTGGCGACTGAGTTTTCTTAGAATAATGATCCGAGCGCACAGCAAGACCTCATGAGATCGCGATCTCATTGGGGACGGAGAGTAACGTTCAAAGCTGACAGAAATACCTTGGGAGAAGTCTCTTGGCGAACTGGCACAACTATGGGAATGAAAAGATGCATGATCCACGGCCATGGAGCGATTCAGCACCTTATCATTGCGGAACGTCGATAGCATTAAACCTGATGACCGTGACAATGTATAACGGAAGGTAATGGATCCGTGGAGACAAGCAGCAAAAAAAATCTTTAACTTCGTTGTCCTATCAACTTATTAATCTCCCGATGAGGTCGGTCGTACCCCTCCCGTGACCACATCGTTAACTTTAAGATCTGTGATGACGGAAGTGACAGGCACGGCACTGCCCTCCCAACTTTGCACAAGAGTACGATCCGCATTTTCGACTCGTAGAAAAAATTCTGGAGACAAAAATCCATCACTATTGCCCGGTGTGAGAACGACGCCATTCGCAGAGAGATAGAAATTTATTCCGGCGTCGAGGGCTTTCTGAATGTTTATGAAGATGAGTACTTGAGACGAACGCCGCATGCCTGGTTTATTCGCACATGACAGTCTGACGGAAAGGGTAACTGGGAAAATGCACTTACCACTGATAACACCACTGCCTGGAAAATTTTGCGCTAGATGAATGTGATTTCGTGTCATCTTTGACAAGCCTTGGGTGGCTTGCAGAGAACGAGTTAGAGAAGGAAAATACTACCAGGAAATACTCACCTATAAGCTGCCATGCTTGTCGCGTCGTGCCATGGACTGCCATGGGTATCTCGGATGCTGACAATATGGGTTGTAGATCAAGCTCGATGTTCTATAACCAGCGCTCGGTGGACAAGTCTGAGAGTTCCGAAGAAACGACAAACCTTCATAGAGTGTCCTTGGTTAGCCCGTATCCACCACACGTCCGCACCAGAGGATCCCGATGTTTGTGGCTCGAATAAAAGATGGTATCTGGACTTCTGGTCACGTTTCACGATGTCTTGTATGCCGGTAAATGTGACGTCCCTGAACATTGGATTGGAAAGCTGCCTGGCATGGTAAGCGAGGCCGATCGGAATGGCATCAGGCCGCAGGCTCACCACGTCTGAAACCTTCGCGTAACCATCTGGACGGATATTCAAGCCAGCCTTTTCTGCTCCATGGCGAAGTAACCAGGAGAGGCTTTTTGATATCCGTACATCAGGGGAATCCCTTGGGTGCCCTCGTTGTTTTGGAGCAGGCCCTTTCTTGGTTGGCTTGCTTTCAAGCTCTTGGGATTGCGTCATTCTCGTGTAGTAAATGGACCGATTTGAAAATCGCCTGTATCCTCCGAATACTGTGAAGATACGACGGATCCTGCTTGGGGTATGACTCGGAGCAGGGAAGATGGTGGTTAACATTTAACGCAGAGGGTCATATTTGGTGTCATTTTGTAAGCACGCTGGCGCTAGTCCATTTACCACTGTCTGGCATACTGAATGCTAGTCATTCTGCCCTTTGGTGGAGCGGCTATGCAGGGCAGTCTGGTTGCTTACACATTTCGTCTCAGTCCGAGTCAACGTGGCGCGTCGTCCCTCTGAAACTACATCATGAGCAGTCCATATTCATCAAAGTGGGCAAGTCTCAAGGGATATATCTCGCCCCCAGAAACTCGACACTCGCCACCTTCGGCAGCTCCTCGATGGGAATCTACGCCAGGAGATGATACGCATACATCTGCACATACCGTGATCTCAAACTGGAGCCACTGGGCGGGCCAAAAGATCCGAAGGCACTCCACGAACGTCGCCACCGTAGATGAGGTCCACCTGATCCCCGGTTGGGCGACCAGACACCCACGCAGACCCACGCTAGATGAGACTGAGAGTGAGTTATTCGATTCTTGTTCAATCCTTGTGCTCAGAAACCTTTTGACAGGTTTCGATGTCATATTGCACATCTCTGGCTTCGCAACATCCCGCCGAATACCTGAATTCCTCACTCGTTCGCAGCGGGCCTTCCTCCGAATCGCCAGAGGTATCAACATGTAACGCTTGTGGCTTGAAATGCATTGACCATCATGACAGGCTTTGCATCCATACCCAAACCCCAGCCGACACATCGCTCAGTAGATTCCGAACTACAACTCGAATATCCCGAACTACTGGATTTGCCACCCCGTCCCTACGAAATCTCCGATCATTATGAAATCGAAACCCTTGAGGCCCACTTTCGGGACAGTGGGAATCAAGAAGTGGATGATAGTCGCTTTTCCGCCCAGGCGGTGGATCCTGTACCCGCTGAACTGACACGTTTACACGAAAATATAAAATCACGACTCAAATTGTTTTGGGCGTCATCACTGCCCTCGCGAAGAATCCAAGTCTCCGTATTCCCGCAATCACCTGACCCCCAACATCACCAACCCCTAAGACCCCTCTTGACCCAGGAGATGGAGACTGGCCCGGACGGACACTTTTCAGGCACGTTCAAAGTAGATTTGAACAGCATCTACGTGCATCAAAGCAGCACCCTCACTACACCTAACAAAATCCACGCAGAGCTTACCGAACTATGGGTGGAGGCGCGAGTCATCAACACAGAATGTGCACCAGAACTTCACGCTACACCCCCGAGCACCATCCAAATACCAATAAGTCGCTCGGTCGTGCGCGTCATTTCCGATATTGACGATACGGTGAAAATTTCGAGAGTTCTAGACGGCGCGCGCGCGATTTTCAATCAGGTTTTTGTCAAAGATCTAGAAGATACGATTATTCCAGAGATGGGGGAATGGTACGATACGATGTGGAACTGCGGGGTCAGCTTCCACTACGTGGTTAGTCTAAATTCTCGATCCTTGCGAGTGTACTCACACCTGTAACAGTCAAACGGTCCCTTCGAGCTCCTTCCAGTGATAATTCAATTTATTAGCATTTCGAAACTGCCTCGTGGTTCGATCCGTTTACGCTCTTATGCGGGACGATCGCTCTTCAACGGACTCTTATCTGCCCCCGGAACCAGGAAAAGGGGAAATGTGGTTGAGGTGTTGGACCAGTTCCCTGAATCACAATTCATTCTCGTCGGGGACTCGGGAGAACAGGACCTCGAATTGTATTCTGTGCTGGCTGCTGAGAGGCCAACTCAAATCGCTGGGGTATTCATACGGGACGTCTGCGCTGTCGGTCTCGAGGATCCAACGGGGACCATGTTGAATGTTGGATTGATTAATTCGTCAATGAAGCCGAAACAGAGGGGCACACCGGCCGGCGGATCGTCGCGTGCGGTTCCGAAACGTGCAGCCTCGGATACGGAAGTTTCGCCTATACACCCTGGTGCTATTCGTATCCCTCGACCAACCAAGAAAGGGAGCCTTCCCCTTGCATCATATTCACTGGAGGGTTCACCCGATCTCAAGCTCTTACCTCGATTATCTGAGGACTCGTCGAATTCTATCCCTTCGATAGGTTCTTCCGTCTCGAGTTCTCCCTCGATGCGTCAGGCACGACCCATCACGGAAGGAGAAAAAAGGAGGTTGGATCTACAAAACAGGGTAAACAAGGCACGGTCAATAATGCCGTCGCATGTTGTATTAAGGATTTTTGAGGATCCAAAAGAGTGCGTGGAAGCGGCAGAGATCATTCAACGGTTCATCGGCGCGAATTAGCGGTGGCCTTTTCGGGTTTAAAAACTATTAATTTATTTAAGTTATTCTGATGGCATGGTTTTTGCCAATCGATTAGGTTGAAGATCGGTCGCACTACTTGCATGTCTCTCCGGTTCGTTCAGCTCCATAGCTCGTGTATCTAGGCACTGGAAACATGCTCTAGATCTCCAATTCCGTGCCCCACGGCGCTGTTCAAGGAGTAATTAATGTTCTCCGTTCACGACGAGCGTTCTGTGGACCCTGTTCATGCTCGACACGTCCCACTGCATGCAAGGGAATTTGAAAAGAGCCAAACTAAGTGTTATCTCGCAGTCACGGTACTGTAGGACGGGGAGTAATAAATAATTCTAACGCTACATGATCGAAAAAAGCTACACTGGTCGCATGTGCTGGGACTAGGCGATACCACGGCGAGTGTTTCCACCGTTGTTCCCGTTCCCGTTGCACGAGCCTGAGCCACTCTTGACATTCTTGACAGGCGTGCCATCCGGCTTTCCCCCGTAGGGTTGTTTAGTGGCAGCGTTGCGGGGGATGGTATCGCAGATCTAATAAGGGGTCAGCTCTCGCAGACATTTTGCACTGCTAGCGAGGTCACCTTAGCGTTGCGCATTGTCTTCTGTGTGGATATGAAAGGCTTAGACGATAGTTATTAATTAGCTTCTGTAAGGGTTTGTGGGTGAGTGCAGATGACAGTGAAAGATCGTGTCGCTAACCAGCTGTTGCTTTGCGGTGGGTGAGTTTGTTGGTCGACTTGCCCTTCCTTCACGACATGGTCCCCTCTTTATAGCCAGCACCTTGCGAGTCTGAACCGCACCTGCCTCTGTGCTCGGGAACTTCCAAGACCGTAATGGGAAACTGAGAAAGCGTTTGCATCGGAAAGCCTAACAGATGATCAGTTGGCCCACTGAAGCTGAGTTACTGCGGTGTTCATACCTTGTGCTCGGTTTAGGTGGCGAGTCGTCCGCACTTACGGAAATGAAACCTCGGAGCTGTGGTCGTTCATGATAGTCCAACACCCGGCCGTCCTGAACCGTGTGTATATGAAGCGCCTTTTGATGTTTTAGCCATTAATGGACTGGCCCCTGTGCAATCATAGAGCGGTTGCACATGGTTTTCGCCACTTGCCCGCGTGTGAATCGCGGCCACTTCGGTGGGCAGTAGGGCACTCGCTGATATCAAGTGCATGCCATCTAGAACAAGGTAAAGTTTAGTTTCAAACGAAGCCCCTAACTAATCTTGACTGCAATCATCTCCGTGCCTCGTTTGCTGCGTTCCAAATAAGGCAGGGCAGACATCGACGGCGGTCATCGCCGCTTGAACAAGAGTCATACCCAAAAGAACAGCTTCATGGTCGATGGTCGGGGGCCGCACTGCCGAGAATGAAGAGATCATTGTCACCCATCAAAACGACTGAGTAGTTCTAACCGCAAAGGAGTGGTCCGGCACCGATCTGGCCAAGCATCGCTTGAGACAAAGAGTCTGGCAGAAGTGATGGTACAGGTTACTCGACGTGCCCAAGAATATTGATAAATACACCTACCGCAATCATCGCAATACGATGTTTTCGGATCGATGGGCCTGAATGATATTATTTCCACGTGTTGCATAACGTTTCCGCACGACACCACAAAATTTCACATGCTCCAGAGCCCCAATCAAGAATTGCTGAGTCTCGCTCGAACCGGAGATGTGATATGTCGTGGAACAGCCGACCCAGGGCTCAACACGCGGCCAATGGGGGAAATTGATGAAGGCTGCACTAGTCGTCAAGGAATTCTGTCAAGCCATACTTCATCGATGCAAGGCAAGGTTCAAAATTGGCGTCATCAAAATATGTGAATGACATTGCCCGGACGAGCAGTCGTACACACGACGTCATTGGCGAACGGTCTGTGGAATTATGTGTTGGTTCCTTGCGGCCAGAAGCACAGCAGGGGAGAGGAATGAACACTGCTTCGCTCTACTCAAGCTGATGGACACGGCATTTCTGGCATCTTGATGGATAGTACGAACTAGGTGATGGCGAACCGGCGGACCGTGCTTCTGCCACGCTACCAACTGATGGCCGAAAACAATAAAACATTGCAATATGAGGGTACGGGTCTGAGCAGTGTGATGACTCTCTTACGCTAGAAACTCAACCCGTCCATTCCCATCAACTTTCCCAGACATTGTGTGGCTGGTTGGCTTCAAGGTAGTCACGCAACAGCTAAAGGAGAAAGGTGAGAGTCACTACCCTGCGTGATGGAACTTTTGGCCAGATCATCCCATGCTGAACCGGGTTCTTCGGAGCCCGACCCGCCACTTGCTGGTTGTCAGGATGTTCCATCGAACCGCTTCTCGGAAGAAAAACAGTCCATGATGAACCACATCCGATATCGATGAAAGATCGGGTTGAAAGTAGATAATCTCTCTGGAATCAACGCCAATGAATGACATGAAGACTCAGGCTCGGCGACGACAACCCTATTTCAACAAAAGCACGTGACAACGTGACGCAAAGTCACGGCCCTTTATAGACGGACAATGATTATCCAAACTGCCTCTTGTCCTCCACCACCATCCACCTAAGGTCAGTCCTGGTGCACGGTGGATGGTCCGAGTCTATTTCTGAATTCCACCGTAGCGTTACTCATACCCCTCTAATGAATACCACCGCAAGAGGATCGCGTCGCAACAATGCTCAGCGCCGCCAGCCTGTTCCCATATCTGGTCCTTCATCTTTATCTGGTCAGCGAAGGCACAGGTCTAGGTCACCCGACCCTGTCCAAACCCATGAGCAGCGCCAACCTCCTTTGCGCAAACCTGACCCTCATGCCGACCAGAATAGGCGCAAGAAACCAGGAAACCCCTCTCTCCCGTCCGCCAACTCGAGATCTTTTCTCGTGGCCGTCGACGATGCCAGTTCTGACCGTGGACGCAAGTCCAAGGTAAAACCCCGTTCCCACAACCGCCATCTAGCGGAGAACGTTTCTCATGCGAGTACGTCTCGTACTTCAGAGACCCAGAGTGTAAAGCGGGAGAGATCAAAGTCGCGCGAATCAGTCAAATTGCCGGCCAAGGGTACCGCTTCGGATGCTGAGGGGTCGGGGAGAGACATACACGGCGTGATTGACGCTCACGCTGATTATAGTGGACCCCTTGCGGCCGCAGAAATCGCAAAGATGAAACGGGAACTAGATGCCTGGAAAAAGGTGCGCATATATCTATTGGCACTATTTTTACGCCGCTCACTTCGTCACTAGCTGGCTCATGAAAACAAGAAAACCATTAAAAAGCAAAACAAGGTATTTCAGTCCAATTATCTGGGAAGAAATACTAACATGATTCAGGTCATCGAAGAATTGAAACAACAAGACAACACAATGAAGCAGGTGGGTAACATTGCGTAAAAATGCGTTCCAATTACAGTCTGAATTAACTTGTTCAGAGGCTCAAAGAATGTGAATCTCATTTATCTAAGTTGCAAGGCAGGACTAAGAAATCGGACGAGGTTCGCCAGTTGACCCTGAAACTATCACGTGTACTAATTCACGATCGGTTCCAGGCCATCACAACTGTGGAAAGCAACTTGCAGTGTCAAATTTGCATGGAGTTACTCCATCGACCCTATGCGTGCGTTTTACATTACTAGTTCACTCTCAACTGTTTCTGAATAACAATAGTCTTTCACCTTGCGGCCACATCCTTTGCGTAACGTGCCTACAAGAATGGTTTCGCAAAGCTCCTGCCATCGACGACGAAATGTACGATGATAGCGATCCTGGTTATCTACTGCGCCGACGTAAGACGTGTCCGTGCTGTCGTAGCAGTGTACGGCACCGCCCGATACCTGTCTTCATGATCAAAGCTATCGTGGCTGCAGTTGCGAAGGTGAAAGGTTCCCAGACTGGGACTTCACCGGGTCGCGACCTTACTTCCAACGACTCTGATCCCTGGGAGGGCCTTTTTCCCGATGAAGAAGAGGAAATCGATGACTATGGTGCTACCGATGAGGACGAAGACGATGTAGATGAAGACGACGAAGACTCTAGCTGGTACGACGAGGTGTTCAGCTATGGTACTGGGAGTGAGGAAGAACCATACCAGGGTGACTATGTATACCCTCGATGGGAGCCTCCTACTGTCATTATCGACGAAGATGACTACCTCTTTGACCAGCTGGATGAGAGCGACCTTAGTTGCCTCCGGCGCGGGGTCACTGTTGGGATGCTCCACGAGTTCGAGGTGGAATACAGGCACAACGAAGGACTCATCACTTGCGACGAAGCATACAATCGCATCTATCTCGGGTGGAATATTCACCTCAGCGCTGACGATGAGAACGGAGAGCTATACATGCAGCACATTGCCGACGACATGGTAGCACGACCAGAGAGATGGAGCATTGTCGAAGACGACGATGGAGGCTTCGAAGCTCATCTGTTGGTCCCCGAGGAGGAAGTCTATCAGTATCGAGACACGGACTCGGACAACTATATGGAGGTAGACAACCTGGGTTGAGGGAGGATGTACTATATGCTATTCAAGGAGTACTCTTTGAGTTCCACGAAGTAATTTAGATGTACTTGTAGACGGTATAACTTTGATGTGTCACTTTTCAGCGATTGATTCGTATATAGTAACAAAATTATAGTTATCGAACTTTGTAATGTGGCATATATCTTGCTTGACACATCCGACCCGCCGGGTAGTTAGGGAGGACGACGACGTTCAGAATAAGCACTACTACACAAGGTATTGTGCCACTGCCTGTCCTCTTCCAATATTTAATTTTGAGTTGGTACTATGCTTGAAGCAACTTAGTAAGTATCTATGTATTTACTAAGTTGAAAAGCGACAACCAATGACTCTTCCCCAAGATCCCACGATAGTGGAGGAAC
>JBBPTU010000461.1:0-23560 GCA_038094295.1 Tylopilus aff. beelii | reverse complement strand
AAGTTGGGAATAGGTAAAGTGAACATGGGGAATCGGATGGGAATGGTTAGGAAGCAAATGGAGCAATGAAGAGACAATGAGAGCGTAATCAGCAAATCTAACAGCTAGTTCACTAACATGTATGATGTTAGAGGACAAAGAAGGGGGAATCTGTTTCATTAGTGTCAGGTCTTAGAATTGCTTCCTAAACCCTGGCATGACAGCAAAGAGCTCTTTCATCAGGACCAGGATCATCATTAAGCGAATCCATTCAATGATCCAGTTGGACTATGAGCAATTCGACGATGATGGAATTCACCACTCAGAGCGGCATTGAGCGTCAGCACACTGTTCAGGCTTGTCCCCAGCAGAATGGCATTGCAGAATGTGTCTTGGTTGAGTGCATTACTGCCATCCTCGACGAATCTGGCTTATCTAGGGCTTTCTGGGGCGAAGCACACACTGCTCTGTCCATGGCTGGAATCACTGTCCCACTACTGCTTTGGACGATGCTATGCCTTACAAACTGTGTGGCATGGACGCAAACCAGACATCTCTCATCTCAGGGTATGGGAATGTACTCACTGCCTATGTCCACTTACAGCAGGACAAGCAAGATGCCTTGACCCCTCACTATGAGAAGTGTATCTTTATTGGTTATCCTCCTGGCTATGAGGGATGGAAGAACCCCATCACCAAGCATACCATCCATTTCAGAGTGTGCTGATTTCGATCAGCGCTATTTCCTTGCAGCCAAACATTGCCCTTCTCACCCATCCATCACTCCTCCATCTATTGCACTGCCAACACCTTCCTCCTACTCTCCACTGGTCCTGAATGATGATGAATAGCAACCTCAGCTTATTGCTGCACAGATGCCTGTTGCAGGGAGGGGAAATCAAGTATAGGCTCAGCCACCTGTTGTGCAACAACAGCCTATACCACCAGCTCCGCCTCCTCCGCCTCCTTTTTTTGTTGCCCTTCCTCGTCCTGTAACCCCACCAGCTCCAGTTTGTTCTCCATCTCCACCAGCCATTGCGCATCAGCCTCTTCCTGCTAGTCCCATTGGCATTGGTGCCAGATTGCGAGCTAGGGCTCGAAATCCACCTTAAGAATGGAGGAAGCTTAGTCCAGCCCAGCTGATTGATGATCCTGGGGATGAAGACAACAAAGATGCTGATTTTGTCTCATTGTCTTCCAAGGAGTCGTTCCCTCGCAGCTATTCTGATGCAATGCGTCGAGAGGATGCTGAAGACTGGCGCAATGCTGCCTTGGAAGAATTGGCTGCCCATAGGAGCAATGGCACTTGGATTCTCGTCCTTAGACCTTCTGAGCATCCAGTCATCCGGTTCTAAGTCAGTGTTTACCAAGAAGTTCCACGCTGATGATGGCTCATTTGAGCGTTACAAGGGACAACTTGTTGCTCATGGGAGTCACTTGGCCTCAAGTGGACCTATTCTGACAGTGCAGTCTTCATCTACACCAAGGATGCTCTCAGTATCATTTTGGCTGTTCTGCGCAAACACTTCAAACTGTGCGATCTAGGCACCACAGATATTCTAGGCATCAAGATCGACAGAGATCGCTCCAAACGTTCCATTCACACTCCCAGCGTGAGTACTGCATCGATATGCTTTCCTGCTTTGGCATGACTGATTGCAGGCCTGTAACCACCGCTCCAATGGACCCCAGATTGTGCTTATCACGCAATCAGGCTCCCTCTAATGAAGAGGATGCATCTTTGATGCGATCCACTGATTATGGTGGTGCTGTTTGTGTACAGTATCTTTGCTGCACCACTCACTCGTCTGGACATCGCATATACTGCAGGCAAGCTTGCATCATATCTTGAAAATCCTGGACTTGTCCATTGGAACTCTGTCAAGCACCTGTTTCACATCAAGGGGATCATGGACTATGGCATCACCTATGCTCCTGACCCTTCTTCTTCTGAGCCATTCACTACTTATTCTGACGCTAATCATGGTGGTTGCATGGACACTGGTCGTTCCACTGGCGCATACATTGTCAAGATTGGACAAGCGACAATCACTGGTCACATCGTCTACTATTGAGGGTAGACTCCAGGTCTGTATCTTCGTTTACCACTCTCTAATACATTGGTGACTTATGGTTGTCTCCAGTCCTAGCCCCTAAAAGCGTCCTGAGTCGTCTTATCAAGTGGCTAGTCCACTCGCTTCCATTTTCACCTTTCATCAAAAAGTATCATGAGCCTTTTGAATAGTCCTTCTTCCAATATCAGGACAAGCATAGGCAGTGTAACCATTCTCCTTGATCATGATCGATTGGAGAAGTTCTTTGGAAAGCACTTCTTGCAAACATTGTTCTCAAGAACATCAGTACGCAGAGCAATGAGCATGAAACATGTATCTTCTGATGGCAGAGTAGATAGAATTGGGGCAAACATCTGGGTCAGGAAGTGGAGCTGATATAATTACATCCACTTGTTCCATAGTACAAATCTTGTGATGCTTTTCAAGAGGACTGAGCTTGCAAACAAGTTCCCTAAAATTGCATTCTCCAAACAAAGCCTTTGGGTTGTTGCATGTAGACATCACAGTCGATCTTGCCATTTAAATATGCATAAGAGATGTCAACAAAGTAGAGATGAATGAAGATCATGGAATGCATGAGAGCGAAGATGATGCATAGGGTGGGTAAGCGGACTGTTGGGGTGAAGAACTTGAGATATGAACTGTCAGCATGGAACCTCTTGGTAAAGAATCACTTAGAAATAGTTACTGGACAATCAGAAGGTCTGAATCCAAGTACCATTGCTTTTGTGGGCCGCCAATTCCTCCCAAGCAGCATTTCACCAGTTTTTAGAAGCATCTCGACGCATTGCATCAGAATAGCGCATCTTGATCATCTTGATCATCAGGATCATCGATCAGCTGTACTGGACTATAAGCTTCATCCATTCTCAAGGCGGATTTCAAGCCCTAGCTGGCAATCTCTAGCACCGATGCCAATGGAGCTAGCAGGCAAAGGCTGGTGGGCAGTGGCTAGTGGAGATGGAGAACAACCTGGAGCAGGTGGTGTTACAGGACAAGGAGCAACAAGAGGAGGCAGAGGAGGGGGAGCCACTTGTTGGCTTGCTCGTTCTATGAGGGGACTGGTCACTGCTCTTGCAAGTGCTTCTTCGCTCTTCAGCATGCCTAGGAGAACTACAAGACTTCGAAGCGCAGGGGACCATCCAAGCAGGGCAATCAAGCCCAGCATACGTCCACTACCTGGTCTAACGCCGCTGTTGCCTCTTCTGCTCCTCAGCCCGCCTCTGCCAATGCCAATAGCGCCTTCAAGAGTGCTCAGGACATCGCTAAGCATGCAGGCAATACAAGTCTTTGTTCCAGTGATCCCTCCGATCCATTATCTCCCCTTCAGCTTGATGCTGACGTCGAGTGGAATGCAGACTCAGGCACCACTTCTCATATGACGCTTGGAATGGGGGTGATGTAACTCAATAAGCAGCTGGAATCCAGAGCCTCCTATAGTGACTAGGGCAATTGCAGGCTCCAGCAATAATGGCAATGTTGGAAAGTGATGTGGAGTGATCTGGGAATACAATGTAGCATGAAAAGGAGCTGATGGGAGCGATAAAGCCATCGGAATCAACAATGAGTATGATGATTTAGGTGATTGTTATCATGCAATTCCAAGAATATGAGGACTGAGAGCACACATAGCATGAGATCCAGACGCTTTCCAATGATATATAACTGATAAAAGGCAAAAATGGAATAGAGTGGATTGGCCACTTGATGGGACGACTCAGGACACTTCGAGGGGCTAGGACTGGAGTCCACTGTATTAGCGAGTGGTAAACGAAGATACAGACCTGGATTCCACAGTGAGTAACCAAAGAGGAAACAATGTTGGCTCCAGGAGTAAGTGTGCCTCAGCTACAACACATGTAAACAGGTGTGCCACAATGCGAACACAACACTACAAGTTTGGGTAGAAGCATCACAATGACCTAGAATGACCAGGAAAGGCGGGGCATACGTAATGTCACAATACAGGCAATCGAATGGGAATGGTTGGAAAGACATTTGAGCAATGGAGAGCCAATGAGAGAATAATCACCAACTGTAATGTAACACTTCCCTCTGATTATGCATCTCTGCAAGTCGATTTCTCCCCCTAATCAGCTAAGTCACTGCATCTGACAGAACCTTCGTACTTTGACTCAGGGGCAAAGCTTGGTCCTCTTCATTAGAGGCAGCTTGATTGCCTGACCAGCAGAAATTGGGGTCCATTGAAGTGTTTACCAGCTTGCAATTGGCCTGCCAAAGTGAGACAGCATATCAATGCAGTACTGACAATGGAAGATACGAATGGAATGTTTGGAGCAAGCACTGTCAATCTACCCAGGAGGGAGTTGCTCCTACAGTCCAGTTATCTACTCTCCAAATCATCTTTGCACTTGCTGCACTCCATGATCTCTCCATCTTTGGTCTATCAATATCTCATGTGCCTACTTTAACAGTGAGATTGACTGTGATGAGTCAACATGAAACATTGCAAAGGCTTTGTAGAATCTTGTTCAGACAAATATGCTGGATCCTCTGGCATATTCAGCGCTAGTCTCCCCAGGTCTTGCTGTACCTTTTTGGGTACATTCCTGACATGTCTAGAGAGGCTTTCTCCAGGAGTTAGTCTGCTCAATTTCTTTGAAGAAGATAGGCTCCCTTTTTTTATAGTTGTAAAAGATTCACCCTAGTGAAGAGCTCATCTCCTGATTTAGATGGCGAGGATTTTTTTTTAAGAACTAAATCAAGGTCATTTTCAATTGGGGGAATGAATTCCTTCCTTCATGTGGAATCACTGCTGAAGCGTGAGTCTGGGATTGGATTATCACCAGACTCATTGCAAATGATTATCAACATTTTAAAAGAAGCGGAAAGTAAATAGTTAGTTTGAATGACCTCTTCTTACTCCTGGAACCTTTACTGTTTCTGCTGTGATTACTTATGGTGGTGGACTCCAGTTCTACTTCGCATTAATTGTACTCATCCTCCATACTATTGGAAGAGAGTGGACTAGCCACTTGATAGGATGACTCAGGACACTTCTAAGGGCTAGGACTGGAGTCCACAGTGAGTAACCCAGTTCCAATCTTGACAATGTATGCGCCTGTGGAACGACCAGTGTCCATGCAACCACCATGATTAGCGTCAGAATAAGTAGGGAATGGCTCCGAAGAAGAAGGGTGAGGCGCATAGGTGATGCCATAGTCCACGGTGCCCTTGATGTAGCGAAACAGGTGTTTCACAGCGTTCCCATGGGCGACTCCAGGATTGCCAATGTATGATGCATGCTTCCCTGCAGCATATGCGATGTCAGGACGAGTGGTACAGCAGAGATACTGTAGACAGCCAATAGCAATGCCATAATCAGTGGACCATATGAAAGATTGTTCCTCTTCATTAGAGGGACCCTGATTGCGTGATAAGCACAATCTGGGGTCCATTGGAGTGGTGGTTACAGGCCTGCAATCAGTCATGCCAAAGCAAGAAAGCATATCGATGCAGTACTCACGCTGGGAGTGTGAGTGGAACATTTGGAGCGATCTCTGTCGATCTTGACGCCTAGAATATCTGTGGTATGGCCTAGATCGCGCACTTTGAAGTGTTTGCGCAAGTCAGCCAAAGTAGACTTAATCGCATCAAGTGATGCTGAAGTGAAGGTCATGTCATCCACAAAGACAGGTAAAATGATTTGGACATTGTCCTTGGTATAAATGAAGACTGCAGCATCAGAATAGGTCCATTTGAATCCAATAGACTCTGGGACAGCGTGCCTCTTCTTGTTCCATCGATTGCCACCTTGCTTTGTCCCATATACCGCCTCTCTGAGCTTGCAAACGAGTTACATAAGATTGCCTTCTGCAAAGCCTTCAGATTGTTCCATGTAGCCATCACAGTTGATCTCACCATTCAAATAGGCATAGGAGATATCTATAGATCAGAGATGGAGATCATGCAGTGCAGCTAGGGCGAAGATGATGCAGAGATTTGGTAAGTGGACTGTAGGACTGAAGACCTTGAGATACTCGAATCAAGGTGGCTGATTGAAGCCCTGAGCGACGAGTTGTTGTCCCTTGTAACACTCAAACGAGCCATCAGCATGGAACTTCTTAGTAAAGACCCACTTAGAACCAATTACTGGATGACAGAAGGTCTAGGGACGAGAATGCAAGTGCCATTACTCTTTTGGGCACCCAATTGCCAATCATCTTGATGCATTGCATCAGGATAGCTGCGAGGGAACGACAACTCCTTGGAACACAATGAGATGAAGTCAGCATCTTCATCATCTTCATCATCAGGATCATTGATCAGCTGTGATGATGGGCTGAGCTTCCAACATTCTCGAGGCAGATTTCTGGCCCGTGACCAGTGGAGAGTAGGTGGAAGGTGTTGGCAATCCGGTAGATGGAGGAGCGATGGATGAGTAAGAAGGGCGATCATTGGCTGCAAGGCAATAATGCTCATCGAAATCAGCATGCTCTGAATTGATTGTACACTTGGCAGTGGGGTTGTAGAACTTCCATCACTTATAGCCAAGAGGATAACCAATAAAGACACACTTCTCATAGTGAGGGGTCAAGGCGTCATGCTTATCCTTCTGCAAGTGCACATAGGCAGTGCATCCCCATACCCTGGGGTGAGAAACGTCTGATTTGCGTCCATGCCACAGTTTGTAAGGTGTAGCATCGTCCAAAGCAGCTGTGGGACAGTGATTCCAGACATGGACAAGAGCAGCCAGTGCTTCGCCCCAGAAAGCCCTAGATAAGCCAGATTTGTCAAGCATGGCAGTAATGCGCTCAGCCAAGACACGATTAGTATGTTCTGCAACACCATTCTGCTGGGGGCGAGCCTGAACAGTGTGCTGCCACTCAATGCCGCTGTGAGTGGTGAATTCCAGCATCGCATTGCTGATATATTCACTTCCCTTGTCATCCCTCAATGTTTTAAGACGTTGCTCTGTCTGGTTCTCTGCATAGGTCTTGAACTGCCTGAATGCGTCGAAAACGTCCGATTTGGCTTGAAAGGGCATGATAACATGAAATCTGGAGTAGTCATCGATGAAGGTGACCCAATAGCGACATCTAGGGAGGGTGCAACAGGGAACTTCATGGAGATCAGTGTGGATGAGCTCAAGAGGACGACTAGCATGCCATTTGGACAGAGAAAGGGTTGGCATGGATCTTGCCAGTGATGCAAGGCACACATAAGAGCATTTGTGAGACCCTCCATAGAAGTTATACTTGAACTGTGTATATATATATATACTCACATTGATGTTGTACGATATGTAGAGAGGTGAAGTGCTTGAGAAGCGATATATTACTAGTATATCAGAAATCGACATGGAGCAATTCAAGATGCATACTTCCAAACCATCAGGAAACATCAATCACCCTGTAATGACAACCAACTATAATCAAGAAAGCATTGGTGTTAGGTAGCTATGGTTAAGATTTACTATTGGGAGATATGCCTGCAGAAAGAACAACATTATTACATGGTTCAAAATATCTGCAACACAGTTATATTTGAAATATGGAATGCATGTAACTAGTTTAAGCCAAAAAAACCATTTAACATATTAAAAATATTAACATAGATAATATTTGATAGTTTAAAAAACTATGAGATAAATAAACCTGGATAATGTGTACTTTAATAATGGCATTTTCATATCCATGAATGTATTATATATCTTTCAGGCTATTGTAAAATTATTAACCTTAGTTCAAATCAACTAATAAAATTCTACTTATGACAGCAGGTTGGATTAAAAATCCAGCATGAAGTGCTCAAGGAATAATGTATCTTTATTGAAAATATGCCTAGGCCTGGTCAGCCTGAGGAATGTATTTGCATGTAGTATAGTAAGCTATTGCAAGCACTTTGAATAGTGTTTTCCATCAGGAAGTTTCTATTTAATATATCACTTGATTACAAACAAAAATGAAAATAATATTGAACTTTAAAATGCAATGCTGAGTGACTTACATATTCACCAGCCATTGCCACCATTATTTCTTCAGATCATAGTTGGGATACTTCTCACTTGTGCCCATTTCTCAGTATTCACTGCATGCCATTTCTCATAGTTCTAGTATGCAGCTATAAATATAATTGTTTGGGATGACACCAGGATATAACCCCAATGGAACCTTCAATCATCTCTTGGACCAGTGTACTACTTACTCTCTTGATGACTGGAGCATTCCCCTGACTTGTCTGCATATCACTGATGACTAATTGTATAAGATATTTAGAAGCATTTTTAAGCAAGGCATCAACACAACTAGAAGATAGAAATAGTTAAATAGGTTGTTTATGCTACTATTCAGATAAGCTAGTCCAGATCAATGTTGCCAGTGAAGGCATCAGTGATTAGATTAATGAATGTTAGGAATCCCTCATGTGTGGAGGACAGCTTTGTGATGTAGACACTTGTCTTCCTTCAGGTGTTGTAGGCCATAACAGAATCATACAATCATAACCAATTCGTATCATTTCTAGTTATATTTACTTACTATGTATGATAGGATATACCTATGAGATGAAAGGATATGAGTTCCAGGTGTAACAATTAGATAACTAGAAATGCTTATAAGAGTGGCCTGGGCTGCAGAAAAAGCAAAAGTATGCCTGTTGGAATCATCCTTGTCATCACATTGGTTCTTTGTATTCTATGACTGGAGGGAGCACTTGCATGAGTTAGTTTTCCTTTGAAAAAGAAACTAGTTTATGTGAGAGAATAAAGTAAATCTGGTATTTAAGGCACTAGTCTCACCACATTACATGCATCAATTGCATTGGAAGGTTATAGTCTATTACATTGCCCTATATATTGAGTATATTATATGTATATTTATAATAAACATCTCTGCACTATTTCTAATCTAGATATATATATACATATAAAGTTGGCTTTGGGAAGCACTAGCAATATGACAAGTTGGTGGCATTCATTATGCAAGGTTTACTTTGTAGGAATGGGGACATTGATTGATTGTTATAAAACATGCTTCCTACATTGGTTAGTTATTGGACTAGCTAGTTCAAAGGACTTGACTTTACAGATGAGATTGATCTCTCTATCTCTGATTTGAAATTGGTAAAAAACCTGTATTTTCATTCAAATATATTTGGCTACATTTGTTTTACATTCTAAGAAATCTTACTAAGAACTGTTTGATATTTACAGCCAATATAGTTGGTGTTATGATTTTTTTCCCCCTTCTTCTCATTGTCATTGCTAAAGCCCAAATGGACTTATCTGACTTCTGCTGACTGACTCACTTTAGCCTTCTTATTTTATTAGTACCTTATTTCCACAATGACTTGTTCTGACTCACCTTGATTAGCTTCTGTATTACTAATCATTCTATGATCTTCTATTTGGTTACTGATTATTTCTTTCTGCTATGTATATGAACTCATGTCATTGACTGCTATAATTTAGCATAGATATCCTTGAATCTTATTACTCTTGGCTCACTTCTAAACTTCTCAAGAACTCTCCACTTGTACTAAGGTCTAGCAAGCATTTTCTATATCTACAAGTTATTATTCTACCTAGAGTAGATGCTTACCTCCAGTAGAACCTTTGATAGGCCTTACTCTGCCACAGGCCATTATCTTAACTTCTTGATCCTTGACCTTATCAAGGCTACTCTAGTCCCTACATGTACCTAGTGTATTAAAAGGTCTAAGCTCTAGAACTTGGGCAACTCTTGACATTCACTCATTATATCTTTTAACCTTTACCTCATGAGTAAACATAATCCATTCCAAATCCCTTCTGAAATATCAAAATCCACTAATCACTCAAGAATTCCCTTTCTGAAGTCTTTCAATGATAAAACAGTAATCTTAGTTAAAAAGGCCCAAGAAATTCAAGATCTTGCCCATGCCTTTTCTGCCTCTATTGTAATCCCATGGGCCCCCCCCACTTTACCCTCTTCCACTTCAATTACCAAAACTGGATAAATTTTATTCCCTCCAATCATATCATCAATCCTGAAACCACTGAGATCTCTTATCTAACTCAGACAACCCTTTTATTTATTTAAAATGACTGTTAATGTGATAGCATATTGCTATGTCTACAAACAAGACTCCTAGGGCTTGGAGGAAGATCCTGATTGAATATGTGAAGGTAAGGGTGATGATGACACAAGTGTGGTGGTTCTTAGCCAGTGTGGAGGGTCTTGCTCATAGAGTGGCAGGAGTAAGTTATGCTATGGATTGCCTAGATCTAACTGGAGTATATGAGCACAGACAGTGGTGCTTTTATATGTAACTATGGGAGGATGGGAAACTACTATCAATATGAGAGAATTGGTAGGTGAAGAAGAAGCATTCAAGAAAGTATAAACTATAAGCTCCATCCAAAGGTGATGTGAGCAAAAGGAGAAGTCTGAAGGAAGTACATACTGCAGACTGTGAACTGCAGACTGCGGTTGGCATCTATCTAGATCAGTCTGTATGGCAGTGTACAAGATAAGATCAGATTGAAGACAAGAAAGTAAGGAAAGTGATGCAAGAAAAAAACAGGTACCCAGCTACTCTGTGGTTGGGCTTCCCACATCCAAATCTCCCATCAGATAGACTAGGAACATGTCCTGCTTCAAAGTACCAAGGAGTCCCACACCTACCAATGCTTCAGTAGCTCAATCAATAGTGTGGTTCAACTTATCATATTGGGTGTAGATTTCTTCCCAGCCCATAACAATGACCATCAAACTCAAAACTTCACCTCTCTATCTCTAAACAATTTGACAGCATAACTGTCAAAGTCTAAGAATGGTTTGATACCATTATCTTCTACCTAGCATCAAGAAAGACAGCAGAATGTCACCTTTGTCCTCTTCTATATGACCAAGTGTACTGCCAAGGCCTAGGCCCAAACATATCAATGAATCAAAGTCAAGGGAGGGAAAGGATATGGGACCAGGCTAACTTTGAGAAGTAATTCATCATCACCTTCATCTCTACCTCCCTGATAATTAACTCCCTCAGATGGCTCAATACTCATCACATCAGGATGGATCCAGAAACCTTCATTACTAAATTTGCAATTAAAGTTTTAGAAGCCATCATTGACCATCTTTGCTTATAGAAACCCATTTAAATTCAACCATTCTTACCACTCTTCTACCATAACCTGTATTGAAACCAAAGACTGCAGCACTATGGATGTAGTCTTTATCAAAGTCCCTAAGTGAACTCCTGAAGCTTAACAATGTTGTGTTAAAAAGGGACCCTGTCTCTGCTGCCCCAAAACAGAACATCTGGTCAATGTCTACTCAAACCTTTCCACAAACAGCAAGAAAGTCTTCCTTTCTGTTCACAGCATCAAAAAGGATGCTCTCCTGAAACTCTATTTTTACCAGATCCCTTATGTTTCCCATGTACATGAGAACCATTTTCCATGCAACTTGTGCCTATTCCCAAGGATGCTGATCCTCTCCCATAACTGCATCTTTTATTGTGGTTACATTTTCCCATCTACTCCAGTTATGTATAAATACCTCTGAAGAGTGCCCAATATCTTAGTTGGATCTATGCAATCAACTTTGTTCTCATCTCTTACTTCTAGCAAGATCACTGCCAGACTGGACCCACTCTACCAAGCCTTGCTCATTATCCTCTATGTACTTTGTTTATACTACAACAACCTAGAGAGGCAATGATGTATCATCATGTACATTAACACTGAACTAGGCTTTCAAACACTAGCTGAGATCAATTCCACATCACTGATCAAGTCAAGTCATGGAAGAATATTGGGGGAAGAGACAGAAGGAGAAGTGGAGGTGTCAGCAGGTGATTTTAACTGGTCTGCAGGGGAAATGGAGAAGATCATAGTATTGGAAATGCCATAGGGGATGGTATTGGTATTGCTCTACTGGGTAAAGGAGAAGGAGGACTGGATGGTGGTTGGATTACATATATCATTAGCTGTATTGTCCCAGTTGGTTCAGAAAGCATAGCAGAGGTACCTACACTTCTCTAATTCACTGACTATGCAGTGGAAGTGGTGCTGGGTAGGGACATTAGCCTGGATGATGGGTAGGTAGGATATGTCCATATCATAGTAGAGACAAGATGATGAGGTGGGGACCAATCCCTCAAGGAAATATTTATTGGCACTTAAATTTGCTTTTATGTCCCTTGATTAGTGACTCTAGGATCAGGAGATCTACCTTATCCACCTTGAGGGTAACTGAGTAGCATAGGTAATGTAATAGAGTAATTACTGGTTTACTATCCAAATTTCTTGTAATTTGATTGATGAGCCTGCCACCAGTGAGTATGGCTGGTTCTTTGATTCTCCTAAGTGAAGTGTAATAGTTTAATTTGATGTGTGGTCCTTGTTGGATAGGGGTGTCTGTAAAATCAGATCAATGATCTGAGCCATCTCACCAACTCTGTAAAAGCAGAGATATCTGCACACTGAGCAAAGGAAGGCATTCTCCTGGATAGTGTAGAGAGGGTTAGTGAATGGTGCAATATGCTGGAAGTATTCAGAATGGTTAAGGTGAATGGGTGCAATGAGATCACCATGGATATTAGAGTCCATGCAGTTAGCAGATTGCTTTGGAGGTAAGGATGGTGTGGATGGTGTGGAGAAATTATCGGGCCATCTTGTGCAGCTTCCAGAGATCTCCATAGAGATATGTTGGGTCAGGCTTAGTATGAAAAATGTGCAGGTGGTAAGTAGACAGCCTACCAAAATATATTTTAGAAGGAAAGCAGAAGAGAAGGGAGCTGTGAGGTTGTTCATCACCATCACATTGCTCACAGAGGTAGTTGTTGAGCTCCTGAAGGAGGCAGGGTGTCACAATGGCCTAGAATTACAGGGAAAAGTGGGAAATAGATAAAATGAACATGGGAAATAAAATAGAAATGATTAGGAAGCCTGTTACGGTTTGGGACAACTCCTTGGCCCATGCTACTAAATTTGATGCCACGATCAAGCAGGCCATCGAGGAAGGGACTTACGAAGGGTATGTCTCATTCTGTGATGGAGAGGTACTCTCCGGGGGTAACTTCCCTTGGGAAGATATAGACGGTGCGTTCGCCACAGAGCAGTCAGTCGACTGACTCCATCGATACCTGGACTGTTTCGCTTTGCTTCATCGCCTTCAGGCACAAGGTCTGCGCCACCATTTCCTTTCTAGTCTCCTATATCCTGTACACCGCCATACGGACTCAGTTTAGATTCTTCCCATCAGATCATATGTTTTCCCATCAGCGTGGGACTACCATCACACGCTTGTCAGTTCTCCTTGCCATGGACGCCACCATCCTCCCACTATCATATCTCTTATTATGATAGCGTTTCCCCTATCCCAGTGACGTATAAGTACCCTAGATTGGTGCCATGTACTTTAGTTTGATCTACGCAATCCACCTGCATTCTCATCTCCCCTGCTGTGAAGATAGGTTCTTCCAGCGAAACCATAGCAGAACTGGACTACCTCTACCAAGCCTTGCTCGTGATTCTCTACGTCTACTGTTCCTTGCTTGACGAACGAAGGAGAAGAGAGCGACAGGACGTGTATCGTAACAAAAGATCAAACTCCTCCCCTGGCTCCAACTCTTAAGTTCAGAGCCTGCCTACCCCAACCACGTCCTACCAAAGCCCCCCATCAGACGACTCCTCCGATGACCAAACCCAGACCCCTACCTCCTCGCGCCCTAACCCTCCACACCCCCACTTGGTGGTTCCTAATCCAATATCTCAGACTACTCACCCTTCGACTCGAAGTCGGCGCATATCAGGCTCCTTGAGTCAAACCGGATCCCTCCTCGGCACACTAAGGACTCACCTTCACTCTGGAAGCTCCCCGGAACCACAAGCAGAAGTTGATACAACTCCTGCCACCACAGAGCTTTCTGTCCCTCACCAGCACGACGACGAGACCACCCACCCCGTACAGGACGAAGAAGACGAATCTGCTGAACCAGAGGTTGCCATCCACGTCGACACCGAGCCACTTACAGATCCACCTCAGCACTCTTATGAAGAGCCTAACCCGTACTTGGAACTGGGTGAAGAACGATTTGGTCTCTTTGATCTGGACGACCACACCCCCCCCTCTCCCAATACCCTCGCCCGAATCCACGAAAGAACGCAACGAGCAATTGATAGAGCAATGGCGGACGAAAACAAGGAAAACAAGGCAGCCCTCCCCGATGGATTTTCCAGGGAGACTGAGGACGCCAACCGATGGCACAACCAGATGCGTGCGTACTTTGACGCCAACCCCCAGATCTTCGACCATACTACTACCAAGGGGGACAAACAACGAACCATCACCTTCCTCAACCGCATGAGCAAGGGACAGAGAAGAGCCTTTGCAGAAGGATGGTACGACAAAATGTATGGAGACGATGAAGAAGGGAAGAAGATTACCTTCAAAGACATCTCGGAAAACTTCCTCACCACATTCTGCCTGGCATCTATAGAGCAGCGAGCCCGGAACGCCCTCCACGCTATGGACGTTAGAAAATTCAGAGGGGACTTCCATAAATTTAGGATGGTATTCGAACTGGAGGCTGGTAGGGCCAAGATGAAGGATGTCAACGACGTCTTTAGGATCCTGCGAAAGGCGGTAGATCAGGACACCGCCAAAGCCATGGCCCTAGTTGTTCCCCAGCCCAAAGATATGAAGGAATGGCTGGACAGGCCCGGAGCATTCTATGACCTCGCCGAGCAAAGCAAGTACGATAGGGGAGGAGGCTCGGGGTGGATGCTGTCTATTAGACACCACCACAATGAGAAAGACCCCTACCAAATGGATGTAGACACTATCTGCCTCACCCCGGACGAACGAGCGGAATGCTTCGCTAAAGGACTATGTTTCATCTGCAGGAAGCCAGGATGTTCTACAAGGAATCACCCCCGTAACTCCAATAGGAACCCCGGAAATAGGAACAGGAACCAGGGCAGGAACGAAAGGAACGGCGATAGGAATCGCAACCACATCAGGGCAACAGAAGTTAGAAAGAAGTCCCAGATGCAGAGGTTTATGAAGGAACAGGGGATCTCCGAGGAAACAGCAATCAAGACCCTTCGGATCTGCTATCAAAAGCACGACGAAGAAAAAGAGGATGATAGCGATGACGAAGAAGCCACTAACCACATAACCACTAGTTCGGATTTTTAAACGGGAAGGAAGGATTGACGTCTTCGCTTCCCCGGATCGCCCCTGTAATTGTAACCAGTACCAAGTCTAAGTCAATGAGAATCCCCACTTCCCTGTATGCTGGTACTACTGGGCAAATCGTCGACAAACCCGCACAAGTAGATAGCGGGGCAACTGGATGCTTCATAGACCAGCATCTAGTAAACTGAGCCGGATGGAAAAAGGAACGAATGAAAACCCCATTAAGGGCAAGCAATGTGGACGGCACCACGAATAGCAATGGCCTAATTCGCCACCAAGTCATGCTGATGTTACAAATTGGAGATAAGGAACAACAACAGCAGTTTATGGTCATAGACTGCGGCAAGGAAAGTCTAATCCTGGGACTCCCCTGGTTACGGGAAACCAATCCCCTCATCAACTGGGCAAAAGGGACCGTAGAGCTCCCCCACGTAATGCTGAAGTTACGACATGATTCTCCGAAAGCGATCACTCAACGATACCTCGTATGGTACCTGGGGATGGACCCAGACGCTAAGATAGCGAAGCTCTGGAAGAAAAAATTGGACCACGAAGCAGCCTGCGCTTATCCGATAAGAAAGACTATGGTATCAACCACCCTAGCAGCCATGTTGAAGAAAGGAGAAGTAACTCTACCACCGGCCTACCAAGCCTATGCGGAAGTCTTTGGAGAACCCCCCCCTGGTGAACTCCCACCATCCCGAATTTTCGACCACGCCATCGATCTTACCAAGGACTTCGTCCCGAAACGAGCAAAATTGTACCCCCTGAACCCAGCCGAGACCCAAGCATGCAGAGAGTTCATTGATGAACACTTAAAGAGCGGGAAGATCACTCTGTCCAAGTCACCCCAAGCGTCTCCTTTCTTCTTCATGCCAAAGAAAGATGGCAAACTTCGCCCCTGTCAAGATTACCGACATGTCAATTCGGGAACAGTCAAGAACACTTATCCCCTCCCACTCATCTCGGACCTAGTTGATAAGTTAAAAGACTCCTCTATCTTCACCAAGATGGATGTACGTTGGGGATATAATAATGTCCTCATTAAGCCCGAGGACTGATGGAAAGCAGCCTTCATCATCCCCTTTGGCCTCTTCAAGCCGACCGTCATGTTCTTCGGCCTCTGTAACTCCCCCGCCACCTTCCAGGCCCTTATGGACCATATTTTCGGGGACATGATTGCGGAAGGATGGCTGATTATCTACATGGACAACCTCCTAATCCATTCTAAGACGCGGCAGGAGCATGATGAACGAACTAGAGCAGTCCTGCAGTGGACAAGGGACCATAAACTCTACCTCAAACTGGAAAAGTGCAGTTTCAACGTATCTGAGGTTGAGTATTTAGGAATGATAGTAAAGAAGGGCGAAGTTAAGATGGATCCCACAAAGCTTACCGCGATTGAAAACTGGCAACCCCCTACCTCCGTCAAGGCAGTTCGATCCTTCATAGGCTTTTGCAACTTTTACCGCAAGTTTATCGCGAACTTCTCAGAACTTGTGCAGCCACTGCACGATCTGACTAAGAAAGGGGCCACCTGGGATTGGTCGCCGGCCTGCCAAGAAGCATTCATCAAGCTGAAAAATACCTTCTTAACCAAGCCGGTACTCTGCTATCCTGATACCGCCACGCCATTCACCGTTATGATGGACGCCTCCCTGCTCGCAGCAGGAGTGTTCCTTATGCAGAAAGATGCCGCCGGGGACCTCCACCCCTGTGCCTATTTTTCGAAGACCTTCGGCTCGGTGGAGCGGAACTACGACATTTATGACCACGAAATGCTTGCGGTCATCTTGGCCCTCACCGAATGGAAACACTATCTATCTGGCACTATGCATCCCGTCACTGTACTCATGGACCACCGGAACCTCACTTACTTTAAACATCTGCACAACCTATCCCGTCGCCAGGCCCGGTGGCAAATGTTCCTCCAAGACTTCGACTTGATCTGGACAGCCCTTCCAGGGACGGCTATGGGCCCCACTGATGCCCTCTCCCGCAAAAATGACATTGATGCGTCCCGGAACAACACGGATGTTGTGTTCCTCCCTCTGACTGCTTTCGTTCGGAAGCTCGACCTAGCCCTGGCCGATAAGATCTCCAACTCCACACTGCAGGATCCACTTGTGTTGGATGCCCTTTGCGCCATGTCCTCCTCCGCCTCCCCCTTCCCTCACACTAACCCGTCTGACTGGACGTTCCTCGACAGCGCCCTCTATTTTAAGGGGCGCCTGTACGTCCCGGAACCAGCTCGCCAGGAGCTCTTACAAACACTCCATCTTTCCTTGGCCGGGGGTCACGAGGGCCGCTTCCGCACCCTCGCTCGGGTCTCTCGTGACTATTGGTGGCCCAGGCTCGCCTCCCACGTCCGCCGCTTCGTCCAGGGTTGTTACGTGTGCCAGGCGAACAAGGTTAATACTCACCCCACCATCCCCGGGCTCTCCCCCATCTCCACCTCTGTGACCCGCCCTTTCCAACAAATCTCAGTGGACCTCATCACAGATCTACCTCGCTCTGGTGCATTTGATTCGATTATGGTCGTGGTCGACCACGGTCTTATGAAGGGGGTGATTTTCATTCCTTGCACAAAGACTGCGACTGCTGCGGATGTCGCTGCCCTCTTTTTTCAGCATGTCTTCCCCTGCTACGGCCTTCATGATAAATGTATCTCAGATTGCAGGGTCCACTTCACGTCCACATTCGCTAAAGAACTTGCCCGCCTACTTGACTATGATGTAGCCCTTTCCACCGCCTATCACCTGCAGATGGACGGCAAAACTGAACAAGTAAATCAAAAGCTGAAAACCTACCTACGTATCTTTTGTGGTAATACCCCGGAGAAGTGGAGCGAACTCCTTCCCATGGCCAAATTCTCCCATAACTCCGCGGTACATTCTGTCACCAATGCCTCCCCCTTCTCCCTGATGATGGGGTATGAACCCAGAGCCTACCCCCCCCTTACCAAGACCACCTTCTTCCTGGCCCTGGAAGACCGACTACGTCTGCTGGATAAGACCCGGCAGGAGGCCTTGGCAGCCCACCAAAAGGCTCAGCAGGACATGAGGGAACGAATGAATACCCGATTCAAGGGATGGAAGGTGGGAGATAAGGTTTGGCTTGAAGCAAAGGACCTTCGCATCAAGTTCGCCCATCGGACCTCGCCCCAAAACAGGTCGGACCCTTCGAAATCACCCAAGTCCTCAGTAGACTGAACTATCGGCTGTCTCTTCCCCCGACCTGGAAGATACACGATGTATTCCATGCCACCAAACTGTCCCCTGCAATCACCACGACAGAATTTGGCCCAACATCTGCACAGCCACCTCCCCAAATAGTAGAAGGGGACTTGGAGTATGAAATTGATAACATCATATGCCACTGCTGCAAGGGAAGGACCTGGGAATACCTGATTAAGTGGAAGGGATACGCCGACAACGAGAATTCATGGGAACCCGCCCATAACCTCTCCCATGCCAAGAAAACACTAAAGGATTACCAGAAACGCTTCCCCAAAGACTTTTCCACCCAAAAGTGACTCACCCTCACCCCAACCACTACCCCCACCATGTTCTCATTCCTCGACCTCTGCACCCTCACCCTGACCTATGCTTTCCTCTCCTTCCTCGTGGCATACCATTGGAGCCGCTGTTACCATGGTATTCAATTCGAATTGACTATACCCCAGGGGACTCTCGTCCTCTCTCTCCTCCCAGCGCGTGTTTCTGATCCCCCTCACTCGGAGTGGGACAACGCCCCGACTGCCCCTTCCACACCTGTCACGCCCATAGCACCACCACTTCCTGAACCGGAAGCTCCACCACTGCCTGATGCGCCACCTGTTGCGCCACCACCTCCCAATCAAGCCACCTTGGATAGGAACTGGCAACCGCAATGGGGACCTGAGCCAGATCATCCCATGATGGAAGGAGGGATACCGCCCGATGAGCTATAAAACTAAGGAGGACTCGGTGGTGAGCACCATCTCCAATGCTTGTTTACTACCGCCTCTCCATCTCCTCCTCCCTGCTCTCCCTCTGCAAAGACCAAATTGATACCCACTTCCATGATGACCATCCCGTACCCAAGGAACTCCCCGTCTTCCTGGACCTTCTCTCCCGCCCCGCCAAACACGAACTCATCACCCAGATCGTGGAGAACCCGGACCACCTCAAATGTTATCAGTCCCAGGAGGCCTATACCCTGGGACCCCTTCACAACAATATCCTTGCCTTCAACTCCATTCATCGCGCCTCCCACGTCCTTTGTCGGACCGAGCCGTCCACCGAGGAGACGACAACTGCAGTCTTTGCTTTATCAAAGACCCTACCGCAACACTTTGACAAGCTGCTGGGACACAGCTTCCTGTCCCTGGTGGAGACCCTTCCGCACTCGTTGCGATGTACCTTGGTGCATGACATGTTCCTCCAATTCCCCCGCAGTGTCCTCCGAGAATACCTGGCCTGGGTATTCGAACGATGGGACAAACTGGACGTACCAGTGGACGATGCTCCGTCCACCACCATCCCCATCCCCTCTCGAAACTCTCGCCGCCGTCGCAGGTGTGCACGACCTGTGGGAGGACAGGATGCTAGCACCCCATCGCCCCTACAGGACTCCCCTCCTCCCCCTGACGCCACCCCCACCACCCCCAACCCACAACGAGGGGTACGAATAATCAACTTCGTACTTCCGAAACCCTCTCCCAGCCCCCAGGCCAATACAATGACCAACCCTCCTTCCCCCCCTACCTCTGACTCCTCCACAATTCCTTCCCTTGACAGTTCCGACGACGAGGGAGGAGATGCTGCCTCCACGACCACAGACGCCGGGTGGGACCCAGCCAGGGCCCATCTGGGAAGGGCCTATCATGGTAACCCTCTCCCCTGCCAAGTCGTCCAAGCCGCCTTGGCCACAGCCCTCTCTGGAATTAAAACATCAACCGCTGAGATGCCAAAGCCTGCGGTCCCCACAGCCCCCATTTCCCCTACCCATGCCATTGCCATCACCCCGTTTGCCGTCAAGAAGTGCTACTCCTGTGACTCCCCCTTTCACTTCTGTCCCAACTGCCCCCGTTACACCTGTCCCGGATGTAGGCGGACTGCGCCTGGCCACTCCCACTATCAGTGCCCAGATCACCCTCGACCTTGTGATTACTGCAGAAAATGTGGTCATCCTTTCCGCTACTGCCCCGACTTGGTTGGTGAGGACGACATCGAGTGGGATGACACTGACGTCATCTGGAACGAGGGGGACGTCGATGGTCCAGATAGAGACTGAGCCAGTGGCTCAGCCTTGCGCGGGGGGTAATGTTACGGTTTGGGACAACTCCTTGGCCCATGCTACTGAACTTGATGCCATGATCAAGCAGGCCATCGAGGAAGGGACTTACGAAGGGTATGTCTCATTCTGTGACGGAGAGGTACTCCCCAGGGGTAACTTCCCTTGGGAAGATATAGATGGTGCGTTCGCCACAGAGCAGTCAGTCAACTGACTCCATTGATACCTGGACTGTTTCACTTTGCTTCATCGTCGCCTTCAGGCACAAGGTCCGTGCCACCATTTCCTTTCTAGTCTCCTATATCCTGTACACCACCATACAGACTCAGTTTAGATTCTTCCCGTCAGATCGTATGTTTTCCCATCAGCATGGGACTACCATCACACGCTTGTCAGTTCTCCTTGCCATGGACACCACCATTCTCCCACTATCATATCTCTTATTATGATAGCGTTTCCCCTATCCCAGTGACGTATAAGTACCCTAGATTGGCGCCATGTACTTTAGTTTGATCTACGCAATCCACCTGTGTTCTCATCTCCCCCGCTATGATGATAGGTTCTTCCAGCGAGACCGTAGCAGAACTGGACTACCTCTACCAAGCCTTGCTCGTGATTCTCTACATCTACTGTTCCTTGCTTGATGAACGAAGGAGAAGAGAGCGACAGGACATGTATCGTAACAAAGCCATTGGAGCAATGGAAAAACAATGAAAGCAGAATCATAAATCTAACAACAGGAGGCTTTGCTCTTTAGATTATTTTATTACATATCAGCTACAATTGCTGTCTGTATCCAATCATAGACTCTATCATCAGCATTCTGCTTGAGTAGGAAGTTCTGGAAGCCTAATACTCTTCAATTGGACCAGATTATTAAAAAGCTATACATGTCGAAGAATTAATTAATTGCAATATATTATAGTTGAACAAGCAGACATTAATGAATGCAGCTGGAGGTCCTCTTTAGTGAAAACAGTCATGTGAATGGCCTTCTCAATGATACCATGCCATCTGAGAAGCACATAAGATAGATGCTTAATGTTAGCAACACATATCAAAATTGCCCCACCTCTTTCTAAGCAACTAACTCACCACTGCCTTTATTCAATAAGTATCTCCTGATTATTATTAAAAGGCTGCAAAGAAATTTGCTTTAGATCAAAGTCAGTTTGCTCTTGAAGTCTACTATCATGCAATCTGATAATTTTCAAAAACATTCCTTGAAGTTATACCTGAAAACTTTGAGTTCATATCATATATAAAAAGAGAATATTCATAGCCAAAGTAAATTTTCATCCTACTGTCTTTTGTCACTCTAAACAGATGTCTCCATGCTGACAACAAACAGTTCCACTTTGAAATCAATAATTTCAACCTATTCACTACATGTGGAGTGAGTTCATTCAAAACATATATCTGGTATCTACTAATTGATCAGCTGCAGGAAAGGTGACTACCAGGTCATTCAAGTGTCACTCACCTCATCAGAATAGATCTAGCTAATCAATAAGATATAGAAGGGGTGCAAAAAGTAATGGTAATAATGGCAAAAATAAATTGCAGCAGATAATTATAACTGGATGCTTATATTAAAACTCTGCATTAATTATTATATATATTATTTTCTTTAATTTTAATTGCATGATTCAAATCAAGATATAAAAGATATAACCAATTAAAAGGTAGAATGAAGCTTTATTGGTCAAAATGATGTATATTGAATATATTGCTCTAAGTTGAATAATAAATAATCTTTAGAAGGCTATTTAAACTTTGCTTCCATCATAGTAATTACTGTTGTATTGCTCTCAATCAGGGTAGCTAATATGGTTTGGAAATCTGAACTAACTACAATCATGGAGTACATATATACTCTTGGCAATGTTATAGAAGTATAATATTTTTCCATTTTGGCCTTAAAGATATTAATAATATAGATAATTGATGAAGGCAAGATGAGTTTTAAAACTCTATCTACTAAATGGAACTATTAGTATTGACTTCAAAGGATACTTAAATAAGAGGAACAATAAATGAAACAATAAATTTATACTGAAAGTTGGAATAGAGGCATGTTTCTGAGAAGAGCAAGAGATGATGTTAAATTGAAAAACAAAATAATTTGTCTTTATACTCCTACGCCTTGTACATTTTGCTAAAACTATCTATTGATACATTCATTTGTCTTTTAATTGATTATTAATTATATTATATAGGTAATACTAGTATATATGACATTAAGTTAGATTTAAATTTATTAGAATTCTTTCTCTCCAGAACAGTAATCATCATTATTTGTTGCTCTTTCACAAATAATAAATCTGAAGTTATTTCTTTTCTTAGCCTATGTACCTGCAATAGATCATGATATCTGGAATCATATTGTGTGAACAGATGCTTTACTTGAACTAGGGTCCAACAAGCCTTTTCTGATCTACAAGTTATTGTCCTACTTCAAGTGAATGCTTTATTTTAAACCCTTTATCTCACTTTGCTTAGTTTTACTGATTGTCCAGAACCTTTGATCCTAGAGCCAGGTTTGTTTTTAAATGCCAACTGTAGAATAGTGCATCAAAATGGAACCACTTTAACTAGGATATACAGCAGCTCAAAAAAGTGTCCCAATGTTGGGCCATTTTGGAGTAATTGATTGATTGCGAGAGCTGAAGAACAAACAAGACAAAACAATTGCAGCATGGAAGGAAGCACTTACAATTGATATTCTAACACCGCTTGGATCATGTGATTTGGTTGTCATGCCACCGAGATATGGCTATTTTAAAATGACATGTCATTGGGACACTTATTTGAGCATCATTTCAATTCTAGACATTTAGCACTTAGTGTGCCCTCCTTTGGCTTTGATCACTTCCTCTATTATCATAGGCATGCTTTCAATCAATTTCTGACACTCCTCAACCTCAATCTTACCCCACTCCACTACAATCCTCTTTCAAAGTTCCCATACTTCTCTTGCTGGCCTTGGGTAGCTATTGAGCTTTTTCTTTAGGATTTGCCAGAGATGCTCAATAGGACTAAGGTCTGGTGACTGTGCTGGCCAGTCTAGAATCTCAATAC
>JBBPTU010000460.1:0-23565 GCA_038094295.1 Tylopilus aff. beelii | reverse complement strand
CGATCATGATCGACCACGACAACACGGTCAAATCGTATTCCGTGTCGCCAAGCATGCTGGGGCGTGGTCATATTTTGATGGAACCTGATGGTCCCATTTGGGTCGGTTCGGTGGCCGTTTCCAGGTCCTGTGTCTAATCATTCACCACAGAGCGTGAACGCTTCGGACTACCACCCTCAACTCGCCGTCGGATCGGCCGATGGATCATGTACAACCACCAACACGCTCAGATCGACACGGAGGGGTGGTACCGTCGTGCGTCTCATGAGATTTCCCAACATCGTGCACGCTTACGAGTATGCCCTTAGCCCTTCCTCGTCCACAAGATCTATCAGCTCGACTACAGCCGCAAGACGGGCGAGTTCCGCACCCTCGAACACTTTTTGCCACAGGTCAATCCCTCGCCATCGCGCGCGTCGTCCATGCTGATCCAAATCTGACAGGAAATACAGGACAAGACGGCCAACGCCAAGAGCAAGGCCCCAGAACAGGACGCGGAGGTCAAGGGGCGCGCCACCAACACTGGCGTGTGGTCGCCCGAGGTCGGCGTTCATCGCGTGGCGTGGAACAATGGCGACGGTCTTGCTGGCGCACCGTTGTTGGCTTCTGCGACCGCGTCGGGACTTTGTCGGGTGGACTGGTTGCTGGGGAGGTGGATCAGGGACAGGACGCCGTACGTAAGCGTGCCAAAGATGAGAAAGGAAGTCGAGGGGGCGTCTGAGGAGTCGGTTGAGGAGGCGTAGTGACAGGCTGCCATCGGTGTGATACTAGCGACGAAGTTCAATGATTATTTGTTTACATGACCGATTACTCTCTCTGCCATCATTTTCTCTGTTCTTACTGGCTTGTTCCTCTTATGGCTTCAGCCGCTGGGCTGTGCGGTACGCGTATGTGCACTCAACATGCGTGCTCCGTGCTTGCAACGCCCACCCGCCACCTTTTCTAACGACCCCTCTGAAAACTCGCTTCCGTTATTCCCAACTTACAACACTCGACCACAGGCGAGAAAGGCTTCAAAGATCCTACTAAAGACAGCAGCTGCCGGATGTCGTATAGACCACCGCAGGACATTTATGCAAGGGGTCTAATCTCTTTCCGCGGATATCCTTTGTGGGTCCCAGAGCCAAGTCGCCGACTCCTCGAATATGAACGAACGGATGGTCTCCGAATTGGGGACGTAGGCGTGGTCTTCCCTGAGGGCAATTTCAGCGTCCTATTCAACATTTGCTTGCCCCATAACCACCCTTTCAACCAGGCGTCTGGTGTTCCCGATGACTTCACACACATTGAATTAAGGGATGAGGATGTCGAGGTCATCGACAATATGGAAACCTCCGGTTGTATAACCTCTTACTCTGTGAGGAGTGTCGAACCACCTCAGTAAGTAGGATTCATGATGTATGGTCAACATGTCAATCGAATGTCTTACTATAGAGCTCAAACGAATGCCAGCGGCGTATTGGACTATGAGTTTAATCTGTCCCCCAAGGAAGGCGCGCTCCTCATCCTTCCTGAAGGCGCAGACAGCCATATCCTCCAGAATGAGCGTCGTTTTTTAGACCAGGCGGAACAACATGGTGACACTTGGTATCGTTTCGCCCGCGAACACCGTGGCTGGATGATCAACGATGATGCACTCTACTTGATCACTGGATTTTACAAAACTCGGTCGTGGTCACTTGGCGCCTACGAGAAGGTCACGGCGGCCAGCGGACATTGTGCGAAATTCAGAGCAACGCAAGTTGGAGAAGACGACATTGATGTCACTACAGCTTATTCCTGGCGGACTCCGCATCCATCGAATCGCCGCATTGGCCCGACTAGGAACTGTGGCCAGTCAAATCAAGCAGTTTTCATCCGTGGCATCAAAATCGCGATCAGAACCAGCTCTCAGGGTTCGCAACGTATCGTAGTCGAGGCAGATACTCCTATCACTCGGTCAATGAGGGCGAAGTCGTCTGCCCCTACTCTAGCAAGTACTAGCGTGTCAAACCTTTGGCGTCGAGTAACAGGAATTGGCGCCGTGAAGGCCCGGAGGAGCGCCAGTAACAGTAATCTTGCGAGCAGGCAACCACCAGGTACCTTGGGGGAAGAAGTTACCATAGCAATAGAACGTCCTCCAGAAATGTCTCGAGTTAGTCCTAGAACACCCTTAGGCGGTTTTGCGCTCTATGACATTTTGTTGACAGGTTTTTCATCCTTGTGATGTTATCAATGAATACCTATTACAGCAGGTCTGCTTATCTTTTGGTCACTGGGCGAGTCATTTACATCTTCTATGAAGTCTCCATTCGCGAATATCGCGATCACTTCTGACAACGACTGGATTGCTTTGCTGGATAGTGTTAGTTATCTGTACAGAAGTACTTGCACTCTAACCATCGTGTTATTCTAGAAACTGCTCACGGCTGATCAAGTTGCACAAGAAGAGCACCTCAGGAAAATTGTGTCCCAAATGTATCACCCCATATCACGCGATGGTAATTACATGATTGCCGTATCATTGGTACTTTTCTTACCTTCCACTCTAGGTGCTGTATATCTGAGGAGGAATAGGTCAGTTTTGTATGTGGAGCCGGAAAGATTTTCGGGTAATAGTAGTTCATGGGATGGGGAGATCCAAGATGCCCCTCCTTGCGACGAATTATCCTTTAATGTAAGTGCTTGACTGTGTTTTGAGTGACGCATCTGAATGTCTTTACTGCCCGTCCATTTTAACGCGGTCTTTTCGAGGTTTAGGGTCCATTCATTTATGCCTACGGTGCCGTTCTCGATTCGTGGACACAGGGTCAGTTGGATAGGGCAATAATATTATTAACGGAGGCAGTCGAGTCTGGGGATCAGAGCCATCACGTCGTTGCTCACAGGGCTCTCATATTATCGCGTCTTCGACGTTGGCACGCCGCGAAAGAAGATGCCGAAAAGGTGGTTTCTACTTCCTTCACAGATACTTCTATCGATTCTAACATACACAAGTCCATCAATATTCAACCATCGGCAATCGGTTTTATAGCAAATGGCGTGGCCCTCGTCGGTTTAGGCAAAAAGCTCGATGGATATGCGGCGTGCGATCTTGCCTTCAGGCATTGTCCTTCGGATTGCGTAGATATTCTTCTTGCAATAAAGGTGGGTCAAAATGGTAAAGCTTGGATGACTTGTGTAATCCACTCACCTAGGCTGTTCTCATGATTATGGGGGAGGATTACGACGACGCGATATCACGCGTAGGCAGCATCATTGCTGTTGCACAAGACAATTCCACGTATGCTACGCTTCAGGCACGTAAACGGAGCGACACGAGTATAGTGGCTGACGGTTTCTTTCAGGCGTACATGTACCTCTTCTACGGAAACTCGTACTTCGAGCGCGGAGATTACACACAAGCAGTAGAACTGTTCGAATGTGCCCAGACTCGAGTGCCATCTTACGATGCCAGTGTCTGCCAACATCTCAAGACCATCTCGCTAGTAGGCACTGTACCTTATTCCTCACGACCATAGAGATAACCGACTTTATCAGATATCTGGATGGCACTTTGATAATATCTATATCCGGATTAAACAAGCTTTGTGTGAAGCCCTGTATGCAGTTGGTCGGACAGAGCAGGCGGGGGAAACACTCCTGAAAATGCTCGAAGCTGTCGCTCACGTGACCAATATGACTGAACCCATGACGGAATGGATTTGTGGTACGTCGCACTTGTTATCAATTTGATCCAGCATCCCCGACGTTCCCCAGGTTTTATTCAACGATGTCTTTCGATTTCTAAAGGAGGTGACGAAGCAATCTCGAAATTTCGCCACCGAGAACAAGGGACGACACCACAAGCTTCCATGTCTTCCCTCAGCTCGTCAATCTCTATACTACTCCTTGCAGAGTGGATCAGAGTAAAGTTTGCAGATGCTTCATGGAAAGATATTTTGGGTGCTTCGACTGGTGTATGTATTCTTACACTAAAATGTCCTACGGACCTAACCCTTAGTTCAAAGTTCACGGTCCCGAGGATCCTGACCTATCGGGCCGCGTGTGAACATCTCGTAGCGGTCAATCGTTTAATGGACGCGATCGAGTGTTTTCATGAAATGGAGAACGAGCTTGTGATCGAACAAGATGATGATGCGAAGTGGGTTCCTGGTGGGTGACCCCGCAAATATTTTTAGATGACCTTTGTGTGATTCTGCACATTAGATTTCAGTTGTCGCTGTTCATGGAAGCTGAGAAATCTCGGAGATGCCGCAGCAACTGCTCAACAAAACGCTGAAGCTATCTCCTTCTACTCGGCTGCATTGTCCCTCAAATCCACCACTGAAGAAGCCTCACTACTCGCTAAGAGAAGTAAGGTGTACATAGCAATGGACTTACCGGACTATGCACTAAACGATGCGAACGGGGTATGTCATTTTATTTCTTATCGAAGTTTTCCTTGTTGATAGAGTGAATCGTCAGATCATCGAGTTAGATCCGTCCTCTCCCGAGGGTCATGAGAGAAAGTATGAAGCTTTACGAATGGCGCGACGTTATAACGATGCAATCGATGCATACAAGATGATGCTTTCAATGATGTCTCAGTCATCGCATCCAGAGATCCGGGGTGCGTCCAAGTAGCCTATGTTGGTTGCGTTATTGATCCGGCTTTACAGACCGTATTAGCCAGTATGTGCGGCCAGAAGACACGGAAGCGGTGATTCGCAAGACCATCCAGGATACCGTTCGTAACTTGCCAAGGGTGCTGATTAACACCACGACTGGGCGTCTACTTGGCCAATTAGAACAAGCCTCCGAGTTCGAATCGTCGGAAGTATTCAAGGATCTCATATCATCGATGACTACACATATCGACACCATTCGCATTGAGTGGGAAGTAGCGCGATACTACCGTTACGCCACACTTTCGCACACGTGGGAAGAGAACGAGCCTCTCTTTGAACACGTTATACACATTCTTGTGTACGATCTCGAGGAGTCTCCTACTCGCGACAAACTCCAAATGTTCTGCAAGATTGTTCGCGATTCTGGATTCAATTGGGCTTGGAGCGATAATTGTTGCATTAACAAACGGGACCATACGGTGCGCGACGAAGCCTTGGTGGCCACGTTTAGGTGGTACGAGGGCGCTGCTCTGGTCATTGTTTTCCTCCGTGGCGTTTACTCTCCATCGAGACGCGGCGACCTCGCGAAGAGCAAGTGGAACACCCGGGCCTGGACACTCCCGGAATACCTTGCTGCGAAAGTGGTCCGATTCTACACTGAGGATTGGAAGCCATACCTGAACCACGATATTCCAAACCACAAGGATTCCCCCGAAATCATCTTGGAGATGGAGGAAGCGACCGAAGTTCGAGCGACAGCCTTGCGGGCACTGCAACCGGGTTTAGACGACATACGAGAGAAGCTTTTTTTAGTTTCAAGACGAGAGGCAACTTACGTCGAGGACAAAGCATACTCACTGTTCGGGATATTTGGCGTCTCTATGGAAGTTAGATATGGGGAAGGAGACATGGCGCTTGGACGACTCCTGGCGTATTTGCTTGCCAGCTCTGGAGATACGACCATTCTAGCGTGGACAGGCAAACTCGGTAGATTCAATAGCTGCCTCCCTGCCGATATCGCTGTATTCAATCAACTACCGACATCTCATATTCCCCCTGCGCCGCAAGAAACCTCGGAGGATGCAACTACTTCTGCGCTTCATGTATCCTCGAGGGTGCTAGACGTGGCCACAGCGCTGTACGACCAGTTGTACGACCTTCCTCTTCTATCGGTGTCGGGAAAACGCATCACCATCCCATGTATCATCTTCAAACTAGGGCCTCTTCTACGCAAATCAGATCATACTTTTAGGGCGAGGGCGGACGCTCTTGGGATCGTAGAGATCGAGACAACAGATGATTTATCTCAGCTGAAGCCTCTCTACCTCATTCACCCTTGGGTCGACTTCCTCCTTAATAGACAACCCGCTAGAGGGAGGTTTATTGACGAAGCTACTGACGAAAGGTCTTTGTCAAGTGGTTCATCTCTATTTTCCAGTGCCTCCACCTTGGCTGCTTCTAGTATCAAGAAATCGCTCGGTCTACGCTGGACCAAACCCAATCATGACTTGACATCGCTTGCGTCCCCTTCACGCATGTCGCTGACGGACAAGCGGGCGCAAGTGCTACAGTTCATTTCTCGTCTTAAACAACCGTTCAGTCCACTCTTGCTAACGTCAAGCGTGCGAGAACATTTCTTTAGGAGGGTTGCTGCAGACAGCGAATTTACTGTACAAATACGTGACAACTTGCCGTTGGACCACTTAATGCCCGACATACGGATGTTGAACCTCTTATAACTAGGGTCGGCGCTGCCGACAAGGACCTTGCTAGTGGTCGAGTGAAAGGTCTATGTGGTGTTATGGTCGGATTGTTGGCTCGGTCGCTCGTTACTAGTAGGAGATGTTTGGTGATTCTTTCCAGAACACAGTTGCTAGTTACTTGCAACTCTTCTTATTTTTCTTTCTGGTTTCCTCGAGCCACTCGCACATAGGGAAAATGAATAAATAAAATTCTAACTACATCAGCAAATCCACACATTGCTTCACAGCCACTTTACTCATACTTTACACAACATCAACATAAAGTAAAATTCCACTTTCGAAAGTACATCAGGAAAAAAGTCAATAGGCGGTTGTACTATGTAGTAAATGCTGTAATCTCAGTGACGACATCGTACTATCATGGCAACCATAGTATACGGCACAATCAAACTCGTGACATAGCACTGCATCCCACATACATTACTACATTAGCCTACAGTAGGCTATCATCACACAGTGAATACGCCAGTTAATGCATGTCACTATTGGGTAGTATTGGGAATGAACACAGTATTCTACTCGATCCCATGTTCTCTGTACTGCTCAAACACCCAAAAATTAATATATCTATTTAGGAAAAATGTATCAGCAGCGCTCAGCGACTGGTCATGAACCCAATGGCGGTCGACAGCCCCACTCCGGAACTGAGGGATTAGGTGGCATGCCTGCATGATTTGCGACACAGGGATGACTGCTGCGTTTGGCAACTGATTCCGGGTTGAGCGGCTGACTCGAAACATCTTGACGCTGTCGTCAACTTGATGGGGTGACGTGAACCAGTGCACATAGACAAGTGGGTGAGGGTAATTCCCAAGATGTTTTGGGAGCTTGAAAATGACTCGTACTTCAGCAACACGAAGCCCTGTAGATACTGGTTACTAGTGGTTAATCTGAGGGTGAAGTGGGTATGTACCATGAAAGCCTCCGTGTTCCCGTTGTGCCTCCTTGTCCACCTCAACGAGCATGGTGTCAAAACACGCAGGAACCAGGGGCTTCCGTAAACCGCATGCCCACTCAGGATGAGCCCGAATTCTCACATTCGTGGGGTTTGATGTGTGTTCCACTGGTTCTAACGGAAGGACAACATTGCTGAAGCAATCAAACCGGTCATTAACAGTCGGTTCAAAAGATTGAAGGTGATCGGAACGTAATGTCCCGAGGAAACCACGAAGAGCTTCCAGGAAGTTGATAGCTCCATGACGCCTGGTTAGATGATCTGCTGTCTTTTTGCCAAAGTGAGGTCGTAAGGCAATGCGGTACCCACCCGGGCCATCGCTCAACATTGCAGTCAGTTGGTCATCACCATTATCTGAGTCAACGCTATCATCGGATGTGGCATCCGACGAGTCAGATGTCATGTCTCCATTACGCCAGGTCAAAAATGATCTGAACCATATTACCGCCTCCTGGCGCTGGAGCCATTGGGCCATTTGGACTGTATAGTCCTTCCGGTTACTTGCCCTGTAGGCTTTCTTCACGTAGTCGATATGTAGCCGTTCTGAATTCTCCATATTTAGCCCGTCCAAAGCTCCAAAATTTTTGATGGTTTCGATGTAGTGGACAAGCGAGTGCAACTTTGGAACGTTGAAATGGGTGCAGCATTCGAGCTCTATGAAAATATTCTTGAGAGTGTGGAAATCATCTAATGATCGCTGCAACACCAGCAGTGTTTGATCTGTATGGGACTGGTATTGCGCCAGGTAGATAAAGTTGTGCAGCGCACGACCTGCTTGGATCACCTCACGGTGTGGAGTCGTTCCCACCAGCGCGCCAACAAACACACGCTGGAGCTGTTTGTGGTCAGTTCCATTCCATTTCCTGATTTTTGAAATCCCCTCCTTAAAGTACCGTAGCCCTTGGTGAGAGGGCATAGCCCGAAAACGTGCATCGAGTGTTCTCGCATTCGTGAGTTCTGTGCACCATTTCTTGAAATGGTCCTTGAAGACTCCCTGATGGAGCTGATGCAGAATGTCCGACGCGATGCAGGTGAATATATCAGAGTGGGGAAGTTCAGACCAGAAGGGCAAGAAGACGGGCCGTAGACCATCAGCGACAAACTCGGGCGGGTATTGACCAGTGGCTTGCGCGTGGAGAATATGCGTTGTTTGTGCTTGATTGCGCAGCGGATATTGAACGTTCACACCTCGCTGGTCAGCAGGCACGCGGCGCTTGGGGCAACGATTCTCTCCACAGCAAGCTATGAGGCATTGTTCTGGGTGGTCGCCAACAAATGCCGCCAGAATTGGAAACACTCTCCGTATTCGCCCATTGGCGCAGACCATTTCCACGCCATCTCGACCAGCAGCTACCAGAGGATCGACAATCCGTTTCATACAGTAGTGAAACAGGCGATATCTTGCGACAGAGTTCTCTTCAAACATCTCCATTTTGGATACAGGTAGGTAGCCTAGTAAAACTGAAGCATGGCGACTTGGCTGACGACGGATGTGCTTAGAGATGTTGCCGATACTGAGATAGACAGGCCAAGCGTTCTTGTTGCCCGAGAAGCGTGAAAGCTCTGTCTTGTCCGATGCTAGGATTACTGGCGAAATCGTCGCCCCAGGCGGCAAACGGCGCTGTAAAAATGTTAGGTACGTTATTGTCAACAAGTTACTATCTGTGCGCTCACCTGAGTTTCCCACCACCAGTCCCCTGTCCACATCTCATCGTAGCGCCACGTTCTGCCTTCGCGGTCTATATAGACCCTCTCAGGTGCGTATGCCATCTCAGACTTGAAGGAGGGGTTGCCGATGAGTTCGCGTATGCAAGCCACAGGATCACGCATCCAGAGCTCCAGGACTTCTTCGGCCTCCTCACCCTCACTCCCATCAATTGGGTTTTCGGCGCGAACATGTACATGCTCACATCTCCATTCCGGGCCAGTCGGGAGCTGATCTATCGCCTTCATAAATAGGTACCTGCTTTTATAACTTGGGCGCGTTCGCGTCTGAGTCTTTTTTTGCAGTATGTAAGTTCGTTTATGTGTTTACCATATTTTTTGACTTACGATCGGTAGCTTCAGGAACTTTTCAGCACCTAGCTGATTCGTGTGGTTGGTCAACCATTCCACTAGCTCCCATTCATCAAGATCTGCAAACGGCGTGTAATCGCCAAGGCCTGAGTGATCTTGCATATCCCTCAGGGATTCAAATGATGTTTGCATCGACCCAAGCACCTCTGCTACAGGGCCTTCGTCGTACTCTTGTGCATATCTGGTACACTGATTGTTTTCTTCATCTAGCCTGACGTTCCCTTGCTCCCTGGCCTGGGGTCTGTCTTCTAAGTTGCCTCTGTGTTCATCTCCCTGTTCGTCTGAACCCCGTCCTCCATGATCGAGTTCGTAGTCCGGTAAGTCATCATAACTGACTTCATTGAGGCCCTGTTGACCCGCGTCTTCTTCGACAAGTGGTACCCGTCTGTGCTGCTTTATGGTGGCAGCATTGCATGCCAGGGAGTGTGCTATATGTCGGTGCATGCCGCCCTGTGTAGGAAAACCTTGTCTGCAACGACCACACAAATGTGGGAATGTACGCAAGCTTTTGAGCAAAGGCATTCCAGTCCTCGATGTCAAGCGTGCTGTGGTGAAGATATGGCCTTGTTGCGCTGGTCTCGCTGGGTGTGTTGGCTCGAAGAGCTGAAAGAAGGCGGTGCAGGCCTGCGGTTCCAAGAGGTAGGGTCCATTGCTCTTTACCGAAGTGATATATAAAATGCAGAGGTTGACACACCCGGAGCTTGTTTCTTTTTTTCTCCCAGCTCCTCATACGTTAACCCAGCGCCCTCTATTTCTTTTTACCAATGTCTCAACCGACTGAAGCCACCTCACACGGTCGAGTGTGCCACCCAAGTGAGAAAGTCCTTGTGATGCTTGGTGAGTGTGCTCGTCACTCTTTTTTACTTAGAAACCTTTCCTTATATCATTGTAGAAGAGAAACAGCAGGACAAAAATGCCGCAGAACAGCAAGGACATGACAAGGCTCGGCGTCGCGAATTGTTAACACGCAAGCGAGAGCAGACTGCAAAGGCAGCCGAACAAGTCGCAAAACAAGTTGCAGTGGTAAACCGCACCACTCAGGCAGCTAGTACGGAGACAACAGTCACCAAACCTGCTCAGCAGCTTGCCCCAGATGCTGCGGTAGGTGTTCATGTACTACATACTAAGATGACTGCCTACTAATCATCATCCATGGCAACCAGTTCAGATCTACATCTGTGGACAGCATCAGCAATGGCACCCAAGCCACTCTCACCTCAACGTTAGTCCCCCGCCATGGCAGAGTTCCCCCATCTGGGGTTCGAGTGACTTCAGCTCGCACTGAGCAGTCAGTCCCTACATTGCACCCTGCTGTGGTGAGCAAGCCAGTGCCGACGGTGTCCCATGTTGCAAATCCAAAGGTATCCATCCGTATTTCCATGCGACTACCATGCCAACTGTAACTGCCATCCATAGGCCGCCATCCCTCCTTGTGTGCGCATCCTGCCAATCAATCGAGCAGTGCCATCCGCTAATAGGTCCCTGCCATCTAAAACTTATACTGGGCAGAAAAGACCGCGCGAGGCAACACCTTTTGCTCGGTATTACCTTTTTTTTTGGGAGGGTTAGGAACTAATTGCTCTTCCAGGTCGTCAAGCCCAGCGAGTGGAGATGAGGTGTCCAAAGATGATGTCACCCAGAGTTCGAGCGGTATTGAAGATTTCCGCTTCACAAGCATGGTGCCACGAAAGCGCTTGCGTCGCACAGAGACATACATGCCGCAGGGCCCAAGTACTATGCAGTCGAGTGACTCGCAGGTTGACTCATCCACCCAAGGGATGAATATGCTTAGTCTGCAGCCAGGTCGAGCCAAGGCAGCAGACTATGACCGGAATGTCCAAGGTATTCTACTGACGTCGTTTTCCATATATTACGCAGAGTTGTTATCCAAGAACCCTTTCCCTTCTCTTGCCGAGGAGATAGAATGGGCGACGAATGCATGGAAACAAGCATGCAAAAAACATCAAGAGGAGATCAAGCCCGACAATACTCTACTGAAACTGGTATCTAACATATCTATATATGATTAAACTATGCTGACAGAGCTTGCAGATCACAGTTCATAGTTCTCACATACATGGACAGTTCAAGGCAAAGGCCCGGCCAATTGTGGCTACCCATTTTGGATTTGAGGCCAGCATGCAACGGGAAGGACAAGAACGGAATCGCAATCTTGCTGCTGAACTGAAGAAGGATTTGGCATTTACTTTTCGGGTGTGTTACCATAGTTTGTTGCTGTTCACATAGCTCATACATTTTGAAAGATTCACGGTGAAACCCTAGATGATCATAGTGGGCTGTACATGCATCCATCTATTCAACAACTGATAAATGAGGTTCTCTTCAAGAATAAAGCTGATCATGCTGTTCGTCTCACGCAGTGCTATGATCCATTCCCGAAAGCTGGGTTTGCACTTGCGCTTACAGCGGCAGGTTATTTGGCATTCATAATATTCGACCTTACTGATGAACAACTACAGATTGAGTGTGCAATTGATGAGTGGGCTTCGGGGTGCCGCAAAAAAATCCATTTCACAGAGGATGATTATGCTGGTATCTTCGAAGGTCATCTGGCTTCCCTCAAAGAGTTAGAAAGCTTGACGAAGGAGAGTGGGTTACTCAAGAAACTACTACGACAAGTGTTCTCCAAGGGATGGTAAGTGGTTCTCGAGACTGGATATAGTTAGCTAATATTGGATAGTATGCATGCGGGTGTCTCGAATACAGCAAGTGTGTTGTATTATGGACTACGATACAAACGGACTCGGTGATATCTGCATTACCTAATCACGTAGATAAATTCGATCGCGATGCGTATCTACACCTCAGTCACGAACTCTGTCTCGTACTGAGGTGAGATCCGTCTATTCATACTTCGTACTCTTACTTATACTCTGTAGTATATCTCTACAGGTGAATACACTAGTCACGAACTCTGTCTTGTACTGAGTATATCTCTACAAAGTGTCACTGTGGAGAAGAGGCAAGCTATCCCAGACCGTGCATTACTGAATGCGATACGTGAATTTCAGGATATCGAAATGGAGCCGAGTAACCAAGACGAAGATGCCTTCATGAACACATATGTTCCAGGACATTCCGAGGATGGGAGTGACCCAAAGGAGTGCCAAGGCCTCGAAGACACGGGTGAGTATGAGGATGAGCCTGAGCAGCATGCAGTCAATACCATTGGTGACGAGGGATCTGAGATTGAGTATGGCGAAGAAGGAACTCCGAGCTTTGGGAGGAGTGAGGGAGTGGATGATGAGGAGATTGGGGACTACAATGATGTCGAAGCAGAGGTGGAGGATGCAGAATACTAGAATTGGTGGATCTGATGTGTCGTGCTTCCGAGTCTGTTTCTCGACCAATGAATAGACATACATTGTGACTATGCTGTGCAACGGTGTGTTACAATCTCGGCTATGCTAGTTATGTTGGTCTACGTAACCACAAAGCCTGGGTATGGTTGGTGACGGTAAGCTACAAATATGGTGTTATGAGTTACTACATCGTTGTATGTAAACATTTAGGTTGTTATGTAGCTCTTAGTTGTAAGGGGAAGTTGACAGCAACTATCAGTGCTATGTAGACTATGTCGTACTACAGGTAAGATGAGTTTTTTCCTGATGTAGATTGCAGATCTTTGATCACACTTGCCCGACACTTTCATTCACTTTCATGTTTTCATATTATCATCTACTTTACATAGAAAATACTATTAGGGTACTTTACCATAGATACTGAAAGTGAACCAATCCAATGTAGAGAGAAAAGGTTAGATGCGTTGTCGTGATTGACAATGCAGTGGTAGACCTGTGGTGCCAGTGCCAATGGGGTCGCTGCTGCGTCATTGTTATTGTTGGTGCAGTGGAGGGAGTTGCTGCCACTGCCACTGCTACATCATTAGCGTCGGCATGGTCAGTAGTGATGTGCTAGGCTTGGGCTCAAGCCCTGAGCCCAGCCCAGCCTGACCCCTAAGCCTTGGGCCTGACCCGGCCCTCTCTAGGGGCCATAATGGGCTTCAGGCTCAGGCTTCCATTTTAGTGGGCCTTAGGCCTTGGCTTGAGCCCGGGCTTAGAAGTATATAGTAATAAGGCCTCCGTAGTTACCAAATTTATTACTTCGTTTGTTGTTCATCCCCATATAGGACTCAAAACTGGCATGGAAAATGAAATGTCTCGACCAAAGCGGACTACTGCACTGTCATTCAGATTACGCGACGTAGACAACGCTGCCACACCTGAGCTCTGTTTCCACCAGTATGCTTGTCCCACAGCAAGTGCTCCTCTGCTAGGTCACAATGACAACTTGAACTCATCTGAGCCAATCCCCAGGCCTAACCATAAGCACAAGAATGTGCCCAACAGTATTATTGATCAACTAGCAGAAAAGGGCCATCAAGTGGCAAATACGAGTCCTCAGTATTCTATCAATCTTATGCCAGTGAGCAGTACAATGCAATCAAAGCCTTTTCCCATGTGATTCTGACCATGATATACAATGCCTCTCAAATGAACCTGAGTGATGTATTTCAGCTTCTACCCAACAGTTTGATAGTATCAGAGATGTCAAATGACAAGGGCTTTGAAGATATGTTGAAAGATAGAATCTGGGGTATTTTGGGTAAATGTATTTAACTGTAAATGATTTTACTAATTTTTCTATCTGGAACAAATATTCATCCTGGTGCAATAGACCACATATACTCAGCAGCATAATAAACCAAATGAGTAGTAACCTGCATACATGCATTGGCAAGGTTGACACAAATATTAATTCTAAATTGGTATGATCACAGTTAATGCCACACACAGGACTGGAAACAGGCAAACACTTGTTCTGATATTCAAGACCAGTAATAGACAGACACACACTGGCAATCTAGGTTCAAGACTGGCAACAGACAAATGCACAGTCTCAGGTTTGAGACTGGCAATAGACAAACGCACAGTCTCAGGTTTGAGACTGGCAATAGACAAACACATGGCCTCAAATTTGAGACTGGTCACAGGCCAACATGGAGCCCTAGATTTAGGGCCATTAAGTTCAACAAGCACTCCACACAGAGAGGAAAGAAACACAGGTGGATGACCAGGCATGGAGGTAACCAACCTGGTAGTCTTACAGCCTCCAAATTGACTAGATCCTGCCACAACTACAGCAAGCATACATTGCAACGAAGAGTAAGTAAAGGAAACTCTATAGAACAGCCTAACACCCTTACCGCAGTTATTAAAGGCGAAGTTCACCAGCTCTTCGAGTCAATACTCTCCCTGTTTCAACAATAAATGATAGGAAATAAAACAATTTGAACCTATACTCACCTCTATGCTGCTCAGCGACGTACGAGTATGAAACAGTTGTCCAAACGAGCCAAACATTGACAGCAACTGGGCAACAGCTCTTGAAAAACAAGCTTGGTCATGCAGTGACTTGTCACCAATCTAGAAGAGAATGAGAACGCCTCGAAAAGAACAATTTCACTCACCAGCCTGAGACAACTTGAAGTGACTTGGATCAAGCTCAAAAGCTCAGGCCGGAGGTGATGCCGAATGAGTTTTCGGGCTCAGGAACGAACTGCAAAGACATAGCGAGCAATTGCGCTCGAAACAGATGGCATAGGCAGCCAACACACAGTCGTGCTGGAGTTCGAGTGACGGGATGGTGGGCGAGCGATCGCATCCGATGGTGATGTGACAGTCGCATGATAAGTCACAATCATCACGCGATCTTGTGACAGTATGGAATTTTCACGAAAGGTCACTCTGTCACACGTGACTAACACTCCACCAGCCCGGCAGTGACAAAGAAAACGCGACCCCAACGGTGACACGCAGTGCCTGCCTCCTCAGTGCTCAATGAGAAGACCACAATGCTGATGGCAACACCAATGACAATAGTGAACGCGGTCACACCACCACCACTATCACCACCAAGTGGTGACGACAACGAGCGCCCGCACTCATCACGCCCACTGTACCATCGATAACAACATGGCAGCAACGGTTGCAGCCCGTCACCACTATCACTACCACGTCATCAACAACAACGCTTTCATGCCGATTGCACCAGCGCGTTGTCGAGGATGGTGATGTGTCCCGGCCACCACCACCGTGTTCAAGTCATCGCGATGATGTGTTCACACCAATCCAACCATCGCCCCAGCGCCAACGACGACCCAGCAGTAGCAACAGCAACCTCGCTGTCACCACCATTGCGTCATCAGTCGCGACGCAGCCTCCACACCTGCCCAACCACCTCCCCAATGTCGACGACAACGACGCAGCAGCAGCAGCAGAGCGACCCCCCTGCCACCACCACCGCGTCGTCAGTCACGACGATGCGTCTGCACAGACCCAACCACCGCCCCAACGTCCCTGACGACGAAGTGGCAGCGGCAGCAGCAACCCTGTTGCTGCCACCATCACCGTGTCGTCAGTCATGACGACCCATCCACGCCGACCCAACCACCGCCACGATGTCCCCAACGATGACGCAGTGGCAGCAGCAGCAACCCCTCTGCCACCACCACCATGTCGTCAGTCGCGACAACGCGGATGCCCCGACCCAACCCCCCCCAACGTTGCTGTTGGCGACTCCGCTGCCGCCACCACCATGTCGTCAGTCACGGCAATGCGTCCACGCTGACCCAACCACCGCCATGACATCCCCAACGACAACGCAGTGGCAGCAGCAGCGACCCTGCTGCCACCACCACTGTGTCTTCAGTCATGACGACGCGTCTGTGCCGACCCAACCACCACCCCGATGTCACCAACGACGACGCAGCGGCAGCAGCAGCGACCCCACTGCCACCACCACCGTGTCGTCAGTCACGACGACGCATCCACGCCGACCCAAGCATCAGCAATTCCTTTGGTGGCTGTCCAGTGCTGTGCAGTCGGCTACAGTACAGTACAGTGCCACAGCGGCTACAGTTAGGTCCCCTTCTGTACAGCGCTGTCACATTACTGTGACAGCGCTGTACAGAGTGCTCGACACTGTACCCGCTGTGTGCCCAACACTGTACCCACTGTACTGACACTGTACCAATGCATTTTTTTTCTTGCCCCCATCCGAGCTTCACGTCCAAGTTCGTGAGTGGAAAAGACATCACTTTTAGGTAGTTAAAAATTATACAAAAAATCTATTGTACAGTGGTAGCAGTGCCTACTGCACCTTCGTTGTCGTCGTTGTGTGCACGTCATAGCCTCACCCGGGCGCGTCATTGTTGTTGTCGTGCACCGCATTTGCTGCTGCCAGTGCAAGGTCGTCGTCGTTATGTGCTGCGTTTGCTACCACCATTGTGGTATCAGGCGTGCCACCATCCTCATGGCTGCGCTGCCTTGTCGTCATCGTCGTTGCGGTGGTGGCACGCTGTTGCATTGCCTTCACCCTCGTCGCTGTCTTTGTGTGCACTTCACTGCGCTGCCTCTGCCGCCGCTGGTCGGCGGCGGCAGCATGCCACTGCATCGTGCTTGGGGTGGGAGTGGTGGTGGTGATGGTGCCACAACGTTCGTTGTTGTTGTCGGCGCTGTGGTGACGGGCACACAGTTGCGTTGCCCTTGCCCTCGCCGTTGTCGCCGCCGCCAGGGGTGGTAGCGGTGGTGCAGCCTCGTTCGTCGCCACCGCCGCCGCTGGGTGGTGGTGGTGGTGACGGTAGTGGTGCAGTCGCACTTACCGTCGTCGTCGGCGTTGTGGTGACGGGTATCCAGTTGCGTTGCCCGAGCCCTTGTCATCGTCGTGGCAGGCACGCATCATCCCTGTCGCTGCTGGGTGGTGGTGGCGCAGTCGCGCTCACTGTGGTCCTTGTCACCGCGTAGTGGTGGTGGTACGTCGCCTTCACCCTCGGCATTGTTGTGGTGGCGGGTAGACCACCGTCCTCAGCATCATCTTTGCACACACGTTGCTGTGCTACCCTGCCACTGCCTGGCGATGGTGTCAGTGGAGGTGACAGTGGTGGCATGGTCGCACTCACCGTCGTCATCAGCGCTGTGGTAACGAGCACGCCATTGCGTTGCTTGGGCCCTCGTCGTCGTCGTCATCGTGTGGTGACGTCCTTGCCGCTGTCTTCGTGCGCGGGTCGTCGCGCTGCCTTCTGCCATCTGATGGTGGTGGTGCAGTCGCACTCGCTGTCGTCATCGGTGCTGTGGTGACAAGCACGCCGTTGCGTCGCCCGAGCCGTCGTCGTCGTCGTGGTGACGTGTGCACCGCCGTCCTCACTACTGTCTTCGTGTGCGGGTTGTTGCGCTGCCTTCTGCTGTTTGATGGTGGTGGCATGCCACGACGTCGTGTCGAAGTGGCTGGGAGGTGACAGTGGTGGTGTTGTCGGCGTTGTGGTGACGGGGTATGCAGTTGCGTTGCCTTCACCCTCATCGTCGTTGTGGCAGGTATGCCATCATCCCCATCGCCCCTGGATGGTGGTGGTGTCAGCGGAGGTGATGGTGGTGGGGGGGTTGTGCTCACCGTCGTCGTTGGTGCTGTGGTGACGGGGATGCTGTTGCGTCGCTCAGGCCCTCGTCGTCGTCGCGTGATGACACGCATGCCACCGTCTTCGCCACTGTCTTCGTGTGCGGGTTGTCGCATTGCCTTTGCCGCCGTTTGATGGTGGTGGCATGCCACGACGCCGCATCGAGGTGGCAGCGGAGGTCCGGTCGCACTCACCGTCGTTGGCGCTGTAGTGATGGGCACGCTGTTGCGTCGTCCAGGCCCTCGTCGTCGTCATATGGTGGCATGCATGCCACCATCTTCATGTGCAGGTCATTGCGCTGCCTTGCCACGACGTCGCGTTGAGGTGGCTGGAAGGTGACGGTGGTGGTGTGGTCGCACTTGCTGTTGTCATCAGCGCTGTGGTGACGGGCACGCCATTGCGTTGCTTGAACCCTCACCGCTGTCTTCATGTGCAGGTCGTCACACGCTGTTGCTGCTGCTTGGTGGTAGCGGCATGCCACTACGTCGCGCTTGAGGGGGCAGAGGTGATGGTGGTGATGGTGATGTGGTTGCACTCACCGTTGTGTCGTTGTGCCCTCGTTGGTGTCATGGTGCAGCCTCCCTCCCTCACCGTCGTCACTGTTGCCACTGGGTACCAGGTGGTGGTGGTGACATGCCACTGCCGCGCGCTCGAGGTGGCAGTGGTGGGCGTTGTTGTCGTTGAGGGAGTGGCGGTGGTGGTGGTCCAGCGTCATCGTCAACCCAGGTGTGGTATCGATGTGGGTGGTAGTCGCGAAGGGAAACAGTCACCTGTTTCGGGTCACAGTGTGACTATGCGACCTGTTGCGAAAATTTTTCTAAGTCTGTATATTAGGGAATTGTGTACACTTACTACACTTTGTTTTGCTAATTGAACTGTAGCGCTGTTGGATTGCGCACTGTGTGACTTGTAGCATGTCGGACTTGCTGTGGACTGACGCTGTGACCCATGTGACCGGCTATGAATTTGCTGAGTTGCTGTGGTGATGTCACTCAATTGCTCTGTGTGACTGTAGGGTGATGTAAGGTGCTGTAATATTACTGTAATAATTGTGATAACTGTTCGAAAATTGGTGATTTACTGATGAACCACCTGAAGCGACCTCAAGAGCAATGAAGCTCTAAGCGGTAACCCAGTGAAGGGCTCCTAAGGCACTCCGAAAGGTATAGACGAGGGAGAGTGAGTCTTACTTGATGTTAGCTCTGAGAGGGAAATCCCAAGAGGACAAGACTGGCGTCCTCTGGTGCTGCATTGGGGTTTATATACTACTACATGTGTTTGTATCTATTTGTACATATGGGCTGTGCGCAGCACTGCATCAGTAAGCAAAGATAAGAGAGACATATGCTATTGGGTGGGACCAATAGAGGGATTATTGCCATAGGGCATGAGAGATAATGGCTATTGGCTAGAGATAAGCCAGACATAGGTGATGACTTGGCGAAAAGTATGGCATGGGGTCAGGTGACCAGTCACGTGATGAGTCATGTGATCTGCTGACGTAACACTACTCCCTCACTAAGGTCGACTTCCAGGCGACTTAGCCCAAGGGACCATAGCATACGGGTCCAGCCGGGATACTGTCACATTGGGTGAAAGGGGAGGTCACGGGAGAGACCGGCGTAATGTTTTTGCGAGCCAGCGCATACTCTTAGGAATGGGTGTGGGAGACGGGGTTGGAGAGTCATGATGGGAGTCATGAGTCGTAATCGAAGCGATCTAGCGCTTCTGATTAGGATTCGTCCGACTGTCGCGCCATCTAGATGAGCTTTTCGGAGAATCAGTTCACTCCTGATCCGTACCCAAATCCAGTCTATTGAAGGGTTCTTGCCCTTCTGTGACTTCACTGAAGTTCTCTAGCGGCTTAAATATAGAGGCGAATTCGTCCGAGGACATCCGAAGTTTCCGCGGTGCGTTTGGGAATGCGCGGTGGAAGAGGGATATCGCGTCTTGCGCGAAGCGGGATAGATTAGTGTACGATTCCCATGTGCGTTCTTCTTCGGGGTATCCTTTCCAATGGACTAGGTATTCAATACCTCTACCTCTCAATCGAGAATCCACGATATGGTCCACCTCAAAGAGCTGTTCTCCTTCCTCTGTCACTTCTAGTGCAGGTGGTCGGCTAGCGATCTGAAGGGGTAACCGTTCCTTGTATGGTTTTACTCGTGATACATTAACAACAGGATGGATTTTGATGGTCCGTGGGAGTTTGAGTTCAACTGCATTGCTCCCGATCAACTTAATGATCTTAAATGGTCCGATCCATCTTTCTGATAGCTTCTTAGAAGCTCTGGTTAATTTAAGATTTTCGGTGGCAAGCCACACTTGATCACCAACGGCATATTCCAGCGCATCAGAGCGGCGTCTATCCGCTTGAGCTTTCATGCGTTGTTGTGCTTCTAATAAGTTATGACGTGTTTCTGCAAGAAGTTTATCCATTTGATCAACGAAGTCGTCAGCTGCGGGAACTTTAGAAGAGCGCTGCTCTATTCCCATGCGAGGCTGATACGTGTGTGTGACTTCGAATGGAGTCTTCTTCGTAGAAGCGTTTACTTTAGAGTTATAGCTAAACTGGGCGATGGGGAGCCATTCAACCCATTTATCTTGATTTTCTGCTGTAAAAATCCGAAGATACTGCTGAACTTCGCGATTCATTCTTTCGGTTTGCCCATCCGTCTGTGGGTGAAACGCTGTACTTAATTTGGGAGTGATACCGAGGCGATTGCAAATTTCTTTCATCATCCGGGATGCGAATTGCGAACCATGGTCGGTCACAATAGAAGAAGGAAGACCATGATGCTTCCAGATGTGTGCCAAGTAAAGGTTGGCTGTGTCAAGAGCTGTCACCGTCTTATTGCACGGAATAAACTCTACTTCCTTAGAGAAGCGGTCAACAACCGTCAAGATTGAATCATAACCCTGGGAAAGGGGTAAATCGGTAATGAAATCTGCTGAGATGTGTTCCCATGGCTTCTGAGGTGCTTCAAGAGGTATGAGTTTTCCAGCAGGGGCTGTGTTAGAACCCTTGAATCGTGCGCAACGATCGCATCTTGATACATACTCCCTCACTATGTTGGCTGCTCCGGGCCAATAATAACTGCGCTGCAGTAAATCTAAGGTTCTTCGAGAACCGGGGTGTCCTGCCACAGGGGTGTCATGATGCAATTCAATGACTTTCATCCGCAAAGCCTCATCCTCGGGAACATAGATCCTTCCATATGGATCTCGGATGCATCCATCATCATGTGGATCACCGTTAATTTCCGTCTGCAGAATTGCTTCTTTTGAATGACCAAGTCTTTCAAGTGCTTCTTTAATACGTTTAAGGATGTCATTGCCTTCATCGGAGATCAGGGTATATGTTCTAATCTTCTCCGGCGGAATTACAGTTATTCCGGTATTGTTGGTATCCAGACCGATAGTGTGGTCCTCCCTCCTGGAGAGTGCGTCTGCCTTTCCCATAGAGGATCCTGCCTTGTGTACCCAAATAAAGTTAAATCTCGACAACCATTGTGCCCATCGAGCCTGTCGGCGATTAAGATCCTGTCTGTGCATGAACCATTGGAGGTTGGCATGATCGTTCCAAATTTCAAATTCGAAGCGAGCCCCTTCTAGGTAATGCCTCCATATCTCCAAGGATCTAATGACACTCAACATTTCCTTATCCGCGATTGGGTAGTTCCGTTCCTGCGGAGTCATCGAGTGCGAGGAATAGGCCACCGGGTGCCATTTTCCTTCCTTTTCTATAGATAGCACAGCTCCCGTAGCGTAATCAGAAGCATCACATTCCAGTCGGAATTGACAATCAATGTCTGGGAATGCGAGGATAGGAGCGGTGGTAAACTTCTGCTTGAGCGTGTCAAACGCTGATTGGCAAGCTAATGTCCATCCAAATGGAACATCCTTCTTTGTAAGATCATTCAGAGGACGTGCAACCTGAGCGTAGTCCTTTATGAATCTTCGATAGAAGTTGGCTAGCCCAAGGAATGATCTAACTCCTTTGACCGTAGCGGGCGTAGGCCAATCCAAAATAGCTTTCACCTTGGAATCGTCCATGCGAATTCCGTCCTGTCCAACCATCATTCCGAGGAATTCTACTTCCTTTGCGCTAAATGTGCATTTCTCTGGTTTTATAAATAGATCATTTTCTTCTAACCTGCGAAGAACCTCCATGACGATCTTGTCATGTTCCTCTTGATTATCTGTTTTCGTAAAGATCATGATGTCATCGATATAGACCACCACAACGTCATCCATATCGGCAAAGATCTCGTTAACCATCGCTTGGAAGGTTGCTGGGGAATTGCAAAGACCGAAATACATCACAAGGGGTTCGTAAGCTCCATGGAAGCAAACGAAAGCGGCTTTCCATTCATCGCCTTCCTTGATTCGGATGTTGTTGTATCCCCAACGAAGATCCATCTTCGTGAATAACTTAGCTCCTTTAAGCCTATCTACCAATTGGCCGATCAACGGTAACGGATAGTTATTCTTGACCGTGTGTTCATTGAGATATCTATAGTCCTGTACCATGCGTTTTCTGCCATCTTTCTTAGGCACGAAGAATACCGGGGAAGTCTGAGGACTGTTAGAGGGACGAATATATCCTTTCTTGAGTTGATCATCTATGAACGATGCAACTTCTTCTTGTTCATTTACTGAAAGGGGAATAAGTCGACCCTTCTTTGGTACGAAGGAGTCCTTTAACTCTATTCCGTGATCCCATGGTTTTCTAATCGGCATGCGTTCCGATTCGTGCTTCGAAAACTGCTTCAAATACTTGTGGTACTGTTTCGGGACTAACTCCTCAGGAGTTTTCTCAACTTTAACCGGTTTAGGGGCATCTACGGGTTGCGAATCTATCGCGGTTCGGATTGCATAGGCGTGGTAAGCATTCTCCTGTTCCTCTTTGTCCAAAGCCGTTACAAATGGTGTGCGATCCTGAAGTCGCTGGCAAGAGTATGGACATCTCGTAAGGTGCACGGCACCTGTAGTCCAATCTATATTAGGATTGTGTTTCTTTAGCCACGTAAAGCCGAGGATCATTTGGTTCCTGCCGAGATCCGTAACTTCGGCTTCTATGCGTTCCTTGTGACCCTTATAACTTAGGATCAGGTCAACTGCATGTGTAATGGTTCCAGCGGAATTCTCTGTTCCGTCAACATTGAATACTTTAATAGGATGTTTTAGCTTCTTCAGCGGAAACTTCTTTTCTTGGATCCATCTCCGATCGACAAAGGTCACGTTAGCGCCTGAATCCAACAAGGCCTCAACGTTGACAACATCTTTTGTCCCAAATGGAGCTATCTGGACTTCCATCAAGATTTCCTTTGCAAGCGTAAAACTGCGTGTGAAACGTTCCTCTACAACTGGGGTTTCTGTTTTTGGATTTTCTGAGATTGAATCAAGCACCGGGATAAAGCTCCGGCCGAGCTTCGGCAATCTAGTCGAAGACCCAATCTGGCATTTATAGATAGATTCATCGGAGTTACTGTCAAAGTCTTCGACTTCTAGAAGGGAATATCTATTATGGTCTGCCTTCTGAACACCCAGTTCGTTCAGTTGGCTTTGCCTTTTCCCTTATCGATAGCGGCGGCATCTGCGAAGTAAGCCTTCATGGCATCGAAGGACATACCCTTAATGGCATTAGATCTCGGATCTTCTTCCCAATTTAGATCCTGTCCTTTGGCTTCTGCCGTTCTATTCGTG
>JBBPTU010000459.1:0-23660 GCA_038094295.1 Tylopilus aff. beelii | reverse complement strand
CTTATGAACCACCTTGAACCTCCTTCCTTTTCCTCATCGACATGGCTCCCAAACCCATTGAGGGCGTCGATTTTCCAGCGCTAGACCACGACATCCTTCAGCTCATCCTCGCGCTCTTGACGCTAGTCCATGATCTCTACGACGCCTTCTGGACCTTTGTACTCCAAATTCTGTGGGCTCTATGGACGTGCGTCGTGGCATTATGGGGGTGTGTCCAGGCGCTGTGGACGCTCTTTCGGGATATCTGCATCACCATCTGGGATTACACCTACCTAGCTGTGTCGTCTGTGTGGACATATGTCTTCCAGTCGTTCTGGAACGAGTTCACGGGCGCGATAGTCGGCCTAGTGACATACGGTGCGTCTTCTTCGAAACGTTGGCGCGTACCATGGGGTGCTGAGGCCGACGTCTACGCAGCCTCGGCGCACCCAACTACCTCGATGGTCATGTTCTTCCTCGCGTTCGTTTATATCCCGAGGATGCTGAATGCGATCGGGATGGAGTATCTAGACGTACAAGACGTCGAAAGGTCTGCGCTGCGCGGTATGTCTCTCGGTTCCCATGTGCCGTTTTTCTCCCTTTGCTGACCCGCACGCGGGATGGCGATCTCAGACTCGCACGGTGCCAACTATCAGTCCACAAGCCATGACGGGAATGCGACCATTGGCAAGGATTCGACGCAGAAGTCCAACAATGGATGTCGTGCTGGCTGTAACTGTCAGCGCGCTTGATCTCACTTTACCCTGTCATGTTTTCTGGCAATGGTTTTGCGAAGGGAGCGTTGTCTGTCGATATCTGATGTACCCAACATTGTATGATAAGTTTATGGTATCCACCATTTGCCGAACTTTTCCTAGGTTGCGCAGCAACTTGCCTCGTGATGCTGACTCAGGACTACATCCGGCCTTCTCCCACTCACCTTCAACATGCCTCCCCAACCCATCGAAGATATCGGCTTTCCAGCGCTGGGTGACGATGTTCTCCGGCTCGTCCTTGCGTTCTGGATGCTGGTCTCCGATCTCTGCAGCGCCATCTGGTCCCTCGTCTCCCAGGTCGTCTTGGAGGTGTTGACTTGCGCTGAAGCGTTTGGGATGCTTGTATTTGATATCTTCGTCTTTCTTTGGGACTGCGTCTCTCAGGCCGTCTCGATGGTGTGGACCTACTTTGTCGAGACGTTTTGGAACGAGTTCGTGAATGCCATGGTCAGCTTGTCGGTCTACAGTATGTTATCCCCTTCGGATCTACAGCGGCGTGCTCGTTCACATCGTCCTACGCGTTGTACAGTCGCTGCCCATCCGGCCACTTCGGCAGTGATGTTTGTCATCGCGTTCGTCTTCATCCCGAGTATGCTCAACGCTCTCGGGGCTTCCATGTTAGACAGTCTGGAAGCCGAAAGGCTCCGCGGTATGTTACGAACGGATTCTGTGGTGTTTTTTCGTTCTCACTGACGCGCCTGGGGTGGCCTAGACTCGTACAATGCTGATTACAATTACCAGTCAACGTGCAATTGCGGGGAGGTGCCGAGAGGTTCGAGGCGGGAACGCAAGGGCAGATCGCACCGTCGGTGAATGTCTCGACGCTTGAGTTCTACGGCTTGCTACAAGGTTTGGAATCGTATTTCGATATCTGATGTTCACAATGTACGATGCCTGTCGAGTCGGTGTATTGTATGCCATAGCTACTTCACAGCAAATCAACACTTTCAGCGAGTTGAGCGTTTTGGGGTTTCGGAAACAATGAGATGGGCGGCCTCCCGCCACTCTGATCCACCAAATTCTGCCTTGCGCAGCACTCGTGTCAATGGATCCGGAGCTCCGAACCCCATGTTATAAGAGCCAAGTTTTCGTACAGCACGCCGCTCTTCTTCCGCTCCTCGTCCTCTCCGAAATACATGGCCCCCCAACCCGTCGAAGACATCGACCTCCCAGCTTTAGGTGACCAGGTCCTCGAGCTGCTCGTTGCACTATGGGAGCTTGTTCGCAACGTCTCCCTCGTCATCTGGGACACCGTGTGCCAAGTCTCTTGGGCGGTCTGGACCTATCCACCCTTTGAGACATTCCGGAACGAGCTTGCGGCATTCATAATCCTCGTGTTCGACTACGGTGCGTCTCCTCGAGACTTCGGTCCTTCCGACTCGGTTCCGCGCGGCTTGTGTTGATCCCCGTTTTCTTTTTTCCCTCGCAGTCGCCGCCCACCCAATCGCGACTATCGCCCTCGTCCTCTTCGTGCTCGTCGGCCTCCCGTGGGTCCTCGAAGCACTCATGGTCACGGTCGCAGCGATCTTCATCCTCGCGATCGTCCTTGTCATGACGGTACTCAACGCGATCAAGCTGTTCTTTTTGCACTGCCTCGGGTTCACGCGACGCGGCGCGCTCCGTGGTACGTGTCGCAGAGCGGCTCGGTCGCGTGTTCTTGGTTCGCTGACGCGCCGGCGCTTTACTTTAGGCTCGTACGCTGCTAATTATCAGTCGACGGGCTATGGCGGGAATGTGCCGAGGAACTCGACGTTTGCGCATTTCCAGTCGCAGGGGTCTACTGGATACCGTGGTGTCGACGGCGCGGGGTATTCGAGTTGGTATTAGTCTCGGGTCCATGAAAGTCGATCGCGTTCTAATGCTTGATGTGCACATGTATGGTGTCGGTTCTTTTCGAGGATGGCCGACAATTCATTACATCTTGGTCGACTCGACATGGCTCAATCAGGGGCAAGATACAACTTAACAACGTAGGCAACGGCACGAGTGCTACTCTGTCGTCGCGTCGCCTTGCCGACCCAAAATCTACAAAAATCCGCTCTCTTGTAGCAAGCGGTTGTTCTCACATCTATCATACCTCACTTTCTTCACTACCGCTTGGTAGAGTATCCCAGGAATTAAGGCAACCTGCGAGTTGTGTTACTTGAAGTGTCGAAGGTGCCACATGGATTCTCTTCGGTGCCCGCAAGACTTCGGGTAACACAACAGCGGTAGAACGTAAAGCCTCACTCTATCGATCGACTCACCCCAAGTTGATTCCATTGCCCGCAGCCTGTGGACTTGTCTCTGAGAGCTACGTCAAAGACCCTGAAAGGGATAGCAATTGTAGAGATTTCTCTCTCAAACCGAGTGTCAGCGCATCTAATAGGGATGGCCAGGGCTCGCCGGATGGTGCCTCTCCAGGAACATTAACGTCGGATCCATCGGGTGTCGAGGATGGCTAGCTATTTCTCATTAGATCATGACATTGATATATATTTTCCCTCAGCAGCGTTCAAAGACTGGCAAACCATTTACTCATTTATCAAACTAGATGCGAGGCTCATCGAATTGGTCAATGCTATCTTCCTCGCGGTTCGCGCAAGTGCACACCACCCTGTGATCGCGCAGCAGCTCGTGGGGCTCCGACCTTCACGCTAGAAGAACCTGGTTCTCGTGCACCATGCTTCTTTTCCTCTGCTCCTCGTTTCCAAAGTAAATCGACATGCCTCCCGTACCCGTCGAACCTCCAGTCCTGGATGACAGAATCCTCGAGCTCGCGGCGATCCTGGTCGCCCTGTTGGACTACCGTGCGTCTCCTCGTCCCTGGTTCCTCCTAATCGGCGCCACGCGGTGCCATGCGTTCACCCTAAGCGCTGACCTGTTTTCCTCTCGTAGTCGCCGCCCGTCCAATGATGACCATTGCCCTCGCCATCCTCTTTCTCCCCTGCTTCCGATGGATATACAACATACTCGTGGACATGCTCACAGTGATACTGTTCCCCGTGGCCCTCCTTGCCGTGTTAGCGTTCGAAGCGATCGGGCTGTTGTCTTCATATTATCACGAGCTCATGCGGCCCCGCCCGAGTTTGCTCCACGGTACGTGTGGCGGAGGCGGCGTCTTCTTGGTTCGCTGATGTGCTTTAGGCTCGGATGCTACTAATTATCAGTCGACTGGCGATGGCAGGAACGTACCGGAGCTTGCACACCCGCGGTTGGAAGAGGCCACTGGATACTGCGTTACCGATTGAATGGCGGATTCGGATTCATCCTAGTGGTTGATCTGCGGTGAATCATTTCAGTTTGATCTTTGCATTCTGTCATCTGTTATGCACGTGTGTGGCGTCGACTGGTGTGCTATATGTCGTAGTAAAGCAAGCTCGATCACTGAGTTCGAACAGAGGGCAACCCCCCAACGCCAGTATTCGCTAAGCACATTCGACTTGATTGTCCTCGAAGCAGTGAATAGGGTAGTAAACAGATCCCAGTGACCATAAACGTACAACTCGGCGACGCGCACGACGATATGAGCAGCCACATCGACGCCTCGCATTTGCCGACCCTGAATCTACAAAAATCCGCTCTCTTGCAGCAGACGCGCCATCTTCTCGTCCTCCCTCTCACGAGGTTCCCGCTCCAAACTGAGATTCCAAAACTTGTCACCGACGTCGACCCCATCGCTGAACTTGCCGAGCGACTCTTCGATATATATCTGGACCGTCGAAAGAGGGTGGAAGTGATGAGGCAGGGCTTGCCACCGCTGAATGTCTTGGATGACTTCGGACGCCTTCTGGCGCTTCCGGAAATTAACCAGATTGCCTGGTAGGGTATCTTTGGAGCCGTCTTGGATGAACGTTAGGGTAGTGAGGAAAACGCCTGGCGTCGTTCCGTTAGAATTTGTTCGACGTATCACACCGCATGCTCTTACCGATGAAGGGGACGCACGGAGGCGCGACCTTTGCGAGCGTCGAACGATAGTTGGTAAAGTTCTTGCCCGAATCGATCGTCATCTCGCACACGCTCAGCTGCGACATGTGTCGCGAGCTGACTTGTTCCCAGGAGCGCTTCAGCCGACGAATGGGAGGCGAATTTAGCCCAGATACGATAGCGACCATACTAGAATAGTTGTGCAAAGATCGACAGCGCTATCGCTCGTGTCAGCATGGCACCTTGGGATCCCTCGCGAATCACCCACGTCAGCAACGGATATAAAATGTTTGAGAATGGCTGCACGTTTCCTAGAGTCTTCGTGGACGAGTACTGAATCGGCGACCCAGTTGGCGATCTGGTTACGGATTAGCACGTATACTTTTTATCGATGCATGGAACCTACTCTATTACTGGTTTGGATAACCCGAGCAATGTTGTCATTGTGATCAGTTTTTTGTTCCCGTGATCTCGAGAGACACTCCATGGGACGAATCTTCTGATACAACTGACTTTCGAGGATCGTCAACTGTCGAGCTAACTCCAAGGGGTCGACGTCGAGGAGCTTCAATCGTTTGTTCGTCTTGGGTGCGATAGATGTAGGAGGAGACACTAAATTCGGTGTGATCGTCTTCTTAAGTTCTCCCGCGCGCTAAAGGACTCGTGAACATCGGAGCATTCTCGACAACATATCATCACATACCGCGCGATCGATCAAAATAATTAGTTGCTTGGATATCGCGATCTTGCTAACGGCATCTTGGAGCAAAAATTCCTTCATCTTGTCGAGGATGTACATATCTTCCTTCTCGAGGAAATCATCGTCGGCTACCATAGCCTTGAAGGTATTGAGTACCCTACAAGACTTGTAAAACCAGAACTCGACGAGAAAAATAGCTTCAACGAACCTCATCTGGATGATATGCTGCTTGAGTTTCCTCCATTCTTCCAACTCGGCAGGAGTCAGGTTATTTGGAGGTTGAATATAGAATCGTCGAACGAGGAGATCGAACAGTTCATCTAGAGTTGTGAATGATTTGTACGTCATCAAGAACGTCTTGATAAAGGTTGTGTCTGAACAACAGTTATCAGGAAGATCTATCATGTTGAGACGGAGCACGTACCACCAGTTTCGTGCGACGTCAAACGTTCCACCAGAGCCGGCGCTGTGCCAGCGCGTACACTACCATCTACATCGATGACCATGTCGTTCTTGGTATAGTCTGGCCTCAGGTACCATGGCTTTGTGCTAACGATATGCTCGGGTGCGTCGTCTCCGAAAATCTTCTTTATCTTCTGCGCATTGGCAGTCCGAGGCGCAGTCGCTGTGACACCCCGTCACCATGAGTGGGAATAAAAGAGTGAAAGGACTCACATTCGTCGTCATTATATGAGACCGTATCGCTGGATGTTCCACTCGATGGGACCAGGGTGTGTACTGACAAAGTATGATCACTTGATGAGGCGCTCCGCATAGAGTTGGCTCTGAATTGATCATCAAGCGTGATCGTGTTGTCTGACATTTGAGATTCGCTGCGGTACGTCGGAACACGGTCGGGTTGGACTGTACCCTTCTTACTCCCCGAAGCACCGAATGCCACTTCCATATCCACAATATCTTCGCTTTCTAGATCTGCAGGGTTGAGCACCGACATAGGACGTGCGTCATAGTGACTATCCATGATGCTCAGCCGAGATACCCGCCAATCGATTGCACCCTTGTAATCTCCTTCAGCAATGTCCGCTTGATCATGGCCAACAGACAGCAAGGCATCCAGGGTCTGTAGAAGGAACTGGAGATTCGACTTGATCGACGCAGAGATAGCATCCAGATAGTCATAAAGGTCCTCTTTGTCTTGAGAGGCAATATTCCTACTCCTGCTCGAGGGCTGACGAATATGTTGTGTGGTCGAGAGCATGATGGACGCGTCGTCATAGAGGGCCTGCAATGCAGACTCTAGAGTGCGACTTAGCAGTCGTGCCCTGTCCACTGTTTGTGTGTACGCAACGCTGTTTTCCTCGGGAGTGGTGTCCAAGTAAAATCCATCGATGTCGACATGGCGAGCGATATGGAGATTGGACACGGACAGTAGGAGTGTCATTAGTCCTGTAAGGACGTCCTGGCTAGCCATCCATACCCGTCGTTCTGTTCCGAGACCTAAGTGCTGTAATCGCTATACATTCTGCATAGTGCTCACCGGATGTGTCAGCCCTGTTCCTTAAAGCGTTGTGTAAGCCTCCAAACTTGGCTTGCACAGACACCATCAGTGTCTTGAACTCTGCAAACGCATCCGAACTGAGGATAGTCTGAGGAAATTCTTCAGGGTCGTCCATAGGAACCCAGCCGAATCCCTTCCAGGTTCCACCGTAACCAGCCCCAACCAGTCCAAGGCCGACATGAACGACGGAGAAACAACCTTGTACCCGTTTGGCCCCGGTCGTGGTGTGCTGTTGCTCGTTGTGATATCTCTGGACTTCTTGGACGAAAGCAACGATAGCCCTATCAAGCTCCTCTGCATCGCTCTCGATGCGAGAGGCAGTTTCCTGTGCAGCGGGTCCCGAATCGTACTCCATTGCTCGCGCCGAGAGGACCAATTTAGATAATGTTGCCGTAACCTTGCGCTGGGCGGGTTTAAGCAAAGTTTGTGCGGCAGTGGTCTCACGTCGGTCCCGGACATCCCGTGGTACGAGTTGGCTTGGTATATGACCGGACGGAGGTGCCGAAACGTAAAGAAGATTTCGAACAGCAACTACAACCGATCTGATAAGATCGTCGAGGGCTTGTGCATGTTCAGACCGACGAAAGGCGCCGGTAAGTGACTGGTTCCTCTTGACGACAGACGCTATAGCGTCCTGGGCAATATGTGATAGGTCGGAAATGAGTTCCGGGGGTGAAGGTGCAAGGGTCTGTTGCAGGGACTGGGCAATCTTCTCGGGAGCAGTAAGCTCCAGAGCAGGATCACGTTGGACGAGTGGAGCCAGTTCGTCCCGTAGACCATTCTGGGAACTTCTACTAGTGGAAGGGGAGATGTCGGCATCCGACGAGTAGACCGCGGAATCATCCGAGTCGCTGATGTGTTCAGGGGGGCTTTGATGCCGCTCGCGCAGCACACGGTCCTGCCACGCGGCAGAACCTGAACGGGAGCGAGTGACCTGATCCGATTCGTCGTGGCTATAGAACTCCGAGGAGGCCGTAGAGGAAGTAGTGAGAGCACGAGCACGGCCCTTCTTGGCGGAGACCTCAGTCTCCGGAAGCGTCCAGCTCACTTGGCCCGTCAGCTTATTCAGGTAAAAGTATGACATGCCGTCATCGGCGAGCCGCCTGATCCAAGGTTCCGGTGTGCCCGATCGTTTGGGAACACCAAAGCCAGCCAAGGTAGTCTCCGCCAAGGCTCCAAAGCCTAATCCAGCGCCACCAGAGCGAGCGCTGGGTTGTGACGCTGTCAAACCAGCGAGGCCGCCGTCGGAATTGTCATCGATGTCGAGAGGCAAGTCGCGGGAATGTTGACCTGTCTGCGTGTTGACATAGTAGATCTATTGCGACCGTAAGCCACTACTATGAGCGGTGAAGAACGGGATGACTCGCCTGGCCATCCTGTGTGACTTGTGGCATCCAAAAGTCGTTTGACATCATTCCTCCTTCCGGGATGGCATGCCCAAGTTCTAAAAACCGGTTGGAAGAGTCAACGAGCTCGGCTGCGCCCCACTCGGTTTCCGAGCCATAGTGGTCCTGAGTGACGTCTCTCCGAAGATGGCCATTCCTTTCCTGCGGATCCTGGGAGGCCTGGGGAAGCTGGCTATGTTGCTCTTCAAAGTGCGCTAATGCGAGTTCCGCTTCCTCTTCAGAGATAATGGTAACGTAGTTCGACGGAAACCAGCCGCGCTCGTCGCCGAGGAGCCCATCCCACCAGCCGGACTCCAGCTGGGTCAGGACCTCTATGATGTCGTTTTTGTGAAATGAGAGGGATGAGGCATCGTTTGTCTGGTAATCGTAGAGTGCGCGACAGAAGAACGTGGTGATATATTGCTCTTCGGGGGTCTCCTCCGGACTAACGCCATCCTGGTAAGATAAAGAACCGTAAGCGACACCGAGAGTGGCCATGTCCCGGCTACAAAAGAGTTAGTAAGATGGGGGCGGACGTGGAGGACGGGACGAGAGTTGGCCGAGTAGCATTCGGACGAAGAGCCAAGCTGCGCGCTCCATTCTCCCGCAGACGGTACTATTACGTAATCAACACGCCGTTCCCAAGGATCCCTTGTGTCATAATCGCATACGATGGTCGAGCAATATCTACTAACATGGTCACATCACCGTTTCAACGTCCTCTGCTTTTCCGCAAACTGCACCAGCTTCCTGTCGACAAACATCCCTTTGCGGTCCCGCACCGCGTCCATGTACTCTTTGGCCAAGTTCGACCGATCTGCTTTCTCTCCGAGATCCTCTAGCTCTTCCTCTGTTGTGGGCACCCAGAATGGATCCTGATCGAGCATCTCGTAACTGCCAGCAGATTTCGTTCAGAAGACTTCCACGCTTCGCATCATATATCACTCACCCGTTAAAGATTAGCTGAGGGCTCGCTGCACCAGACGTCCGTTTTCTTATATCTGGATCGCAGTCAACCACCTCCATGTATGTCAGTCGAAAACTCGCGCACCATCGGCAAATCCGAAACTCTCCACCACAGGCAGGAGCGCAGAGACAGTAAAATACGTCGTCCCCTCCTTCATCTCTTCGCCTACGATGCGGCCACGCCGTTTTGCCACCACTCCATACACTTTCCCAAGAACGTCCGCTGAGAATCAATGAACGATTGAATAAGGATGAATCGGACCCTGGGTGCTGGCAACTTACTAGATGCCTGAATATCGCATGAATACATTGCCAACTTGAGCCTTGGCGACCAGTCTAGAAGGGCATTCCTACAGGCATCTCTTACGGCCGAGATCACAGAACCCGTCACTTGCGTCAACCTATTCTGAACTACTCCCTATCAGCCACCAATTTGACCTCATCCAAACTAAGAGCGTACCAATCTCCTTTTCTAGACCTTCAGCGTCAACTCGAACATCCTCGACAAAGTAAGCCACTCCCTCGACGGGCTCCGCACACAGCGGGCCCTGGAATGTCGCAAGCTGAAACCCCGTCTCGATATGTCCAGTGAAATCAAAGTCCTTCCGTGACCCGTTCTCCATGTGGGAGATGTCGGAGGTCGGTCCCCGCAAGAAGCGCCGTTTCAGCCTGCGAGAACAGTTATCGCATTGTACCACGAGATTGTGGAGGGACGCAGCGTACGATGTGGGAACAACGTCTTTACGGGCATCGATTAGGAGACAACCTCCGGCACCTTGTGGGCCAAATGCCCAAATCTTATCAACAATATCTAGCCATTCACCCCCTGCGTCAGTGCACTTCTCGGTAAGGACGTCCCAGAATTGCTCTGGTTTGACGCTTGGAACATGCACCAGGTTTCCCTGTACCTCGGGTCGGTCTCCCTCAGTAATGGCAGTACTATCTCCATCAGAAGTGTCCCGATCAGTAGACCTGCGTTCTTGAAGCAGTGATCTCAGCGTTGCCAAATTTTGCTGAATGAATAGGAGAACGCTGTCCGGCAACGGTGCCGACCGCAGAACGAAGGTGACGATGTTTTGAGAACTACCTCCTTTCATAGTCCCGCGGACGGCGTTGGGCGTTTTAGGGGGTGCCATATCTGGAGCCTTGACCATGGTTTCACGGAACGGAACAATTGGTTTAGAAGCTTGGATCTCCACTCGCGCAAAGCGCTCACGCAGGTCCTTGAGACATCTCTGCAGGAACCATTACACATGCGAATGGTGGGGTGTGAAAGTGAAGCACCTCCAAGTGCAGCTCTCCTGCTGTAAGAATAACGTGTTCGCCCGTTTGTTGCTGGAAGGTCTCCACACAAGGATCAGCCTGTGCTAGTAGGGAAAGTCCGGTGACAAGTTTCGGCATGTCAACAGGATTTTTGGGCTCCAACGCTACCCGTACGATCGGGGGTGTCTAGGGCACACGGATTTAGTTGCAGGTGAACGGAGACAGCATGACTGGGAGGATACCATGCGATTAGCACCGCCGAGATTGATGAGACACTCCTGATCTCGTTGAGGATTGCCGTTTTGAGGAATTCCGGCCTCTCCGGGGGAACAGAGTGTCGCATTCCTCCAGACTTTGCCTTCCAATCCCCTGATAGCGAAGGTATTTCCAGCTCTAACGCTAGCAACCGGCTGTAGCTCCCGTCCCATCATAACATACAGACCCTCTACCTCGGCGACCACTATATTGTTAATGTTCGCAGGGTGATCAGGTGATAGAGCGACGCTGAATTTTGGTAGGACACAATATATTCTTGTCCCAACCTTGAGGGTTCCAGAATATAAGCGAGCAAACCCAAGAAGGATCTCGTCATTGGATGCCTCAGGAGCATCAGCGGCATCCTCGGGGGTTTCGGTCACTATTGTATTTTCCAAACCATTTGGAGGTGGCTCCTTGCGTGCCTCTCTCAAAACTCTTCCTCGCATGCGTAGTTCCTCTGCTGTCAGTGGTCTCACCTTATTTTCCGGGAGTTCTTTCCTAGAGACGGCAAACATCTTGCTAACATACGCCGTGATATATGCGCCAGGATCCGAACTAGAGCAGTAGAGATCCTGCTCCAATTTATTTTTAGCCAAGATTTCCTGGTCGAAAACGTTCGGATACAGCATCCTTGGTAGGCGAACTGCTTGGGCAGCGGGAGGTGAAGGAACGACGTCAATAACGCTTTGAATTACACAAGTTGAAAGTGATAGCCATTGGTTGAAAATGAGGGAGAGCAGTTGTCGACTGTCTTTCGAGCGGAGGTCACGGGGCAATAGCTTCAAGTTCAGCGCGGACACGATTTTCGTCACTTTCTCAGCATTCCTACAACCACGTTAAAGATCGCAGATCTCGCAAGAGTGAAGTACTGACGGGTTTAGAATGATAGCATCATAAACAGCCCATATGTTTTCTAATACGAAGTGTACGAAGAGAGGCTTTAAGGAGCGTCCTCGCAGGTGCTTGTAGCTGATGACTCTTTTGGTTTTTGGATCCAAGTAAAAATCTCCCCACAAAACACGTCGAAGGTTGGCCTCCTTGAATCCAAGCTTGGCGGAGTAGAGCTGGGCAAACTTGCCCACACGGAAACCCCAGCCATCCAGAGCGGACGCAAAGACGACATTTCCACGTTCTGGTGCGAAATATATGTCTTCGTCATCCTTCTCCTTGAAAGTATCTTCCTCGTTTGCCGTAGCCTCTCCTTCGTCCGCGTACTGATCCTTCTTTGTAGCGAGTCGCCTGTCCCGTTCTTCTCTCCAACGTAGATCATCCTCCATACGCTCACCGGCAAAAAATTCGCCCATCACTACATTGACCTGTTCGATAAGACGTGCAAGGTGGTGATATGCTTCTATCGGAGACAGTTTCAGCTCGGTAATCAACCTATCGAGCTTGTTAATCACGAGGACCGGACGTAGATTGTCCTGCCATGCTTGTCTAAGCACAGCAATAGTCTAGATGATTATCAACTCAGGAATTCATGCTCTAAAGCGGAAAGTCACTTGAGTGCAAACTCCTTCGACGACATCTACTAGTACTAATGCGCCGTCGCATAACCTGGAAGCAGTAGACACTTCCGTAGAAAAGTCTACATGCCCAGGTGTATCGATCATGTTGATAATATAGGCCTTGTTGGTTGCTCCTATGGAAAATATCTGTCACTACGCTCTCCAGGAACCGGACCACATACATACCGTTGTCGCGTTCCTTGACTTGGAATCTGAGCGAAACAGCACTGCTCTCCATCGTGATACCGCGTTCGATCTCGTCTTCGCGACTATCCAGATATCGCAGCTTCCCGGCCATCTTGGGCGATATGATGTTATTTGCTGCCAAGAGCGCGTCCATCAGCGTGGTCTTTCCGTGATCTACATGACCGAGCGTCGTAATGATCCTGACATTAGCCGGATCAGGGGTTTCGGGACATGGTTGGTTGCTCGTCATCTGTGGTATATAGTATGTGATCCGAGACTTCTAGTGATGTTTCCGACGCCTTCTTGCAGGGTTCATTTATCAGGCCTTCAGGTTCTGACTCGTCCCGCCCGAAGTTCCGAACACGTCGATTACGTAATTTGTAAACGGATGAAGAATTGAAGCGTTGGTAGCATTGATACTCAGTACTCGGTACTCGGTCCCCAGGACCAGCCTTTATTCTTGTTGTTACTAGGTACTCTACGGTCGTATGCACCGTCAAGGTTACAGAGAACTTTGTTAGTACATCGTCCAACATATCTCTCCCTCTCATCGCCCGCAGCTAATCCATGGAAAACTTCAATGAACTTACCAATTCACCAAGCCAATTATGATTAGGCATCGAAAATACATCTAATGCCGAGTATAGGGATAGTTTAATCCAGGATTCTTGCCACAGTCAAGGCACATATAGCTCTTCAAATGATGGCAAGTACGGGAGTTTTTAAAAGCCACTGAGTATCATGAGATCGTAGCTAAGAGACGACGAAAAGCTGCAACTCACGTGCCCCGCTGAATTTTGCTTGGTATCAAGGGTAATATATATAAAGGACAGAGGCGAGCTCTGACTATGGGCGTGGAATAGCTGTTGATATGCACAACCATAGACGTGATGGTCTCGGGTTTGGGGGGACTTACGGAGTGCAGCTTAGGGTGCGTGGGTGAGTACTGAACATAACGGCAGGTGGAATTGAATTGAGTTGGTAGAACAGACCAAGATGGGGTACTCAGCCAACCCTCACGCTTCACCGCAGTTCGGATACCACCAGGTTCTTCTTTCATTCTAAGTACGGAAAAGTCAACCAGCCAGTAGATTGTGTGGTCAGCCAAGATATGTTCTGAAATGGCATTCAGGTACAAGTGCAGCATGATTATCATTTACTCACTCTCGTTCACGGCCTTAGCACTGCCTCTAAGCTCTGTCTCAGGGTATCGTCCAGTCCCTTTCCGATCAAGACAAACTTTCCAGCATCTGGGATTCCGACTACATCCTGTCCATCCACGGGTGTAATATCGTACATGCTCTGTACTCCTTGAAGCATGAATTGTTCTCCGGTCTGCATGACGAATAGACCCTTGCAACGGAGTACCCTCAGATCCAAGGTACCATCCTTGTGGTCTCCCTCCACTGGGTCGTCATGTCGCCAAAGCAGTCCACGAATCCAGCTTTCCAACTTAGTGAACTGATCGTGTGTCAGAGAGGGGACGGTCAATTGAAGGCTAGATATTCCACGGAGTTCATAATGCGTGGCGGAGGTTGTATGACCACCATTACTAGATTGGTAAGACTGAAAGGTGGGATTTTGCAGTTGCCTAGGTCCCGCATAGGCATCGATATTCATGATGTGGGTGAGATTGATATTTGCTTGTATTGTCCGGTGAACGGGAGCAGATGGGTTGACTTTGTAAATCATCCCTTCTATCGCAATCAGTTGTTCGTCCGATACGAGGTCGGCCTTGTTTAACAGAACCACGTCCGAACATGCTATTTGCCTGTGTCACGCGAGCATCAGTATACCTATGGTCTTGTGGAAATTTAGCATACCTGAGACTCTCGCCAATACCATCGACTGAATGGTCTTCCTCCATTTGCTGGGCGACTCAGATCAGAAGCCAAGCTTTCCATGGATGCCTGTTCTTGCTTACCTGCTGGCCAAAAAATGCATCCACTACACAGACCACGCCGTCCAGAGATATTTGCTTGCGAAGCCCTGCAGAATATTCCTCGTTTAACCAAAACATTGATGCGATAGGACCTATTTTGTCAAAGTTCGACTCGATTTGGACTTGGATCGTGATGATCTTACCAGGATCAGCGAGTCCGGTGGTCTCAAGTATGATGTGATCGAATGCGCCTTTTCTTTCCATCAGTTTCTCGATCGCGGCTATGCCTGCATCTTTGATACTGCAACATAGACACCCGTTTGCGAGTTCAAGAAATTCCTCTGAGTTCTCGGCTAGCAGGTCCTCATTAGAAGAAATATTGATCGCTTTTGCTAAATCAACAAGGATAGGCGTGTGGACGGACATGGTCATCTGTCGACTAACCTTCGATGTTCTACTCCGAGTTCACCGTGAGTCATTCTGATAGCACGCAAGCGATGAACGTACGGCCGTGTCCCCAAACTCGTTCATGATTACTGCAATGCGATACCCATGTCTCTCCGTAAGTATGCGCCTGTACGTCATCTTGGTCGTACACCAAAGCTATGATCAACACTCGTACCTCAATAGGGTCGACTTTCCAGCGCCTAGGAAACCAGTGATTATAGTGCACGGAATCCGCCGTGACTCTTGCAGTCCTGGTTCAGTGGATAGTGCGTCGTGGTCGATGAGCGTCCTGTCCCGCGTGGTAAGTCCCCAGCGTCATCGAGACCGAATCGACCTTACGGTATTTCGTCGTCTTGGTCCATGTCCGGGTCACGTCCGAAATCCGCAATTACTTCCGAGCTGCCAAGTACTCCTCGACTCCATCCAGTGGCGACCGCCCGTTCTCCTATACCTTCTTTTTTCTTTATTTCTCCATGGCTGCGCTCAATCTCAGTGACGAAGCCCTGAGAAATCTCGTACAAGGGCCCGGAGACGTAGAGTGGAGGCAAGTCTAGACTATCTCTTACCAAGTTGTCTCGAGCACGGCTTGCCAGTGGTCGTTGCCACCGCTCACCATGTTTCAGGTATGAGATGAGACGCGAATGTCAAGAAATATTACCTGGCCTTTTGCTTGGTCCATTTCAAGCTTCCAAGTCACTCGAAACGCTGAATACTCTGGGTGTGACACATATGTAAGCCGTGATAGTTGTCCTCGTACAGGGCAGTCTACAAACACTGTGGCGACTCCAGTGTTTGCATACGAGACCAAAAAGAGGCGTTTTCGGTCAAGCCCCGTTTTCCAGAACAATTCAAATACTTGGTTTTGGACGTGGAGGACAACGAAGAACAGAATGTCATCAGACTGTTCCCGGAGTAGGTTCCTTCGTTCTTCCCATCTAAACACTTGACCAGTTTCATGTAGAGCAGATCAGTTCATTCAGCAAGCTCTAACTCAGGGCGGCAAGGTTCTCGTGCATTGCAACGGTGCGTCGATTATGCCACGACACGCTTCCTCCGTTCACGGTTGTCGTTTTCGTTAGGTGGCATCTCGCTATCTCCCGCTTTCGTGGTGATGTTCGTCATGCGACATTGCCAGCTGTCCTGGGAAGATGCTCTGCATTTGGTACAGAATCGGCGCTACTGCATATCACCGAACGGAGGTTTCTTGATGCAGATTAAAGTATGCAACTTCTCAGCCAAGAAAGTAGTGTTTTCTTCGCAGATTCTTACCCTCTTGGACCATCTGTATAGGAATACGAATCTATATACAAGGCTAAAGCGGCAGTCGCCAATTTCCCCTCCGCACCGATGCAAAGAGTGGTGTCTCGTAGGAAGAGGGACGACGAGGAAGAGGATTCGAGGTTCGTATCACACCGCTCTCGAACCCTGCACATTCTTACATTTTCTCACAGAATAGAGGACCGTAAGAGGGTACTGGTCGACGGCGATGACGAGGGTGAGGAAGCGATGATGGCAACTGGACCCTGATACTGGCTTTTTGCTGTGTTATTTGGTGCGCGATAATTATCATATTGTATAAATGAGTTGATCGTCTACCAGTTCCGTGATTGTATGACTGGGTTCGCAATAGGGTATAAAGTATATGACAACCGGCAGTGTCTATAATGATTTGATTTTGGCCTTTTCCTTCTCTAGCACGACCTCTTTGGCATGCACATCTAGGATGCATGTTGGTGGTATTCATCGATGAACTGACGAGTACAGTACCTTTGCGTTTCACAAAGGCTTCTATGGATATGCCCATAAACACAATAGCCGCTCCAAGCCACTGACCGAGGGTAAGCTTGTGATTGTAGACCACGACCGATAAGATCATGGTGAACATCTTCCGAGTCAGGGTGATTGTTCTGAAAATCAAGTGAGACATGCAGGTGAGGAAGGGTTGACGGATGAGACTAACACGAGAGTCAGCGACCCAAAGTGCTGGAGCGTCTCGAATATGAAAAGTTGGCCAAGCGCACCCGTAAGTGAAAACTGGATGAGTGGTACGACGACTGATGGGTGGGACTTTATGAATTCTATTGCGCTAGAAAACTCGCTCTGAGCGCCAGACGACGGGTGGAGGACTGGAATGTAGGGTAACGGGAGCGTCCCCAAAGCAGTGGTCAGCACCGTACAGAATGCATTGATCCAGAACATCATCTGTTGCCCTGAGACTTTGTGCCTGGAAAAGATTTCATCCTGTGTCGAGTTGACAGCACCATCAAGGATAAGGTTAACGAGAAGATAAGCGACGCCGATAAGTTGGAGGTATGGAGATTGTGATTCGTCGGAAGTTTTGTGAGATGCCGTTTTGGAGGGCTTCTCATTCCCGAAGTACATGAACACGCTTATGCCGGTGGTAACCAACGCAACGACGAGATACTTGTGAGGGGCAAACTTGCGTCGATAGAGGAGGAAGTTCATAAGCATGACGGGAACGAGCTTGCAGGACTTTCCTAGTACCATGGTAGGATATGTGATATACGAGAGAGCCGCGAAGCCGAATGGAGCAGCGAGAGCGATGAAGCTGGAACACTGGAGATAACTAAGAAGGAGGTGTTTACGATAAGAACGAACGTCCATGGGAGATGCGTGCTCTCTTCTAGATTCCTTGGCGTGACCATTGAGGTTTGCCTTTATATTCGATGTTCCATTCGTTGTAGACGACCCGTTGCTCCGCACGGGAGGGGGGACATCGAGACCAAGAAGAGAAGAGAAGGAAGAACCGGGCTTTCCACGCATACATATGTAGCAAAGAGCAGACAAGCAACTGAGGAAGCTCTGGCATGTCCCGATGAATAATGCCGACTTGAACTTGTGAGTGGATTGCCCGTCAAGGGACTGGAAGGGGACCGACACTACACGCGCGGAATCAGTTTTCAAGCTTTTGAGAGGTCAAATGATGCTCGTACGTCGCTCCTGTGCAATCGCCCAGAGCTGGTCGTAATTTTTGCGTTAATTTATTTGTCGTGAAGTGGTACCACTCACGAGGAACATGGCGTACACGCCCGTTGTACACAGAGCGAGCCTATGCCTTCATCAAAGAGAACGGCTATGAAAAAGTGGCGAGAACTAACCTTAGCAGGGACATTGCGGGCAACTTCAAGGAATGCTTAGCAGGTCGGGTCTACGTGTCAGAGTATCCCATGACTAGGGTTAGGGTTACGAACTTGGTGTCGCTTGGCGATTGTCCGGGAATTCGTCCGGGGTTCGGCAGGAATTCGTTAGGACGATTGCAAATCTTCTGGACCCTCCGTTCCGATTAGACTGGGACGTTGACTCACTGTCCGGTCCTGCCCGCTTCCCCGCGATAAATCGCATCCTACGTTGTCGAATGCTACGCAATGCTTCCGTCTCACCGTAAACCAGCTACTACTAATCTGTCAATTACATGGTTTATCTGAAGTTCCCATGCTGACTATTTGGTATCAGGTCAGCCTGACATGGTGGGATTACGATCCTAATCTGATTATGATTGTCGTCGCTTCTATGACTCCGTGACAATCTGAAACATCGCATTTTTAGTGGCGCATACTATGTAACTAACATGCACAAGTCAGGACTAGCAAAGTCTGAAATCTCGTCTTGTTCCCATGAATCGAAATCGTCTCTGACAGAATCAGTACTGTGCCTTCTGATTGTTCACAATGGTCTGGCGTGCGCGCCACGATCGTAGCCCTCACCACCGCCACTGTGGGAGTACGCTGAAGCACGTTTCTGGGAGGGTTTCAAACATTACATGTTGCGTTGTCCATATGGAGGTCCACGTGCGGCGCTGCGTTGGTAGAAGCTGACGCAGATATAGTGGCATTACACCAGTCACCGCCGACCGGACGATGCGAGCGTGCGACGGGCACTGTTTCCCTCGGGGATTTGTCGACAGAGTGGCTGCGTGATGATGGCGTGAGCTCGTAATAAAAAATTGGCCGGTCGTCCGATGTCCCTAGTGAACCAGAGTATAAATCACCGCAGAATCGCACTGCAGACCTGTTGCTCTCCCCCCGACTCTTCCTTTGTTCTTTTGTGTACTGTCATTTGCGCTTATCCACCGGAATAACATCAACCGGAACGATTGCGTGGGAAACTGCCACGTCTCATTTGAATACCTCTCTGTCCTTGTTCTCCTTTGTACGCTTCAGACCCGAGCGTCTTCCAGGCCACCGAATTGCCCCATCCCTTTGTCTGGCCGCCCGTCCTTCGTTAACAGGCCCTTCTAGTTCTGCTCACACCGCCCATAATGCCCACCACGTCGTCCTCGGACGTCGCTGTTCTCGTACTCGGCGTGGTCCTCGCCGGGGCTTATCTCTTCCGTGATCAAATTTTCACCTCCAAACAAAAGGTCGTCCCCGCTGCTCCACCAAAGACGTCCAATGGTCACAGTAACCCGAGGGACTTCGTTGCTAAAATGAAGGAGGGGGTATGATCCGCTCTTTCCCCACCTTCGGCCGTTCGTTGACTTCTGATTCTTTAGAAAAAACGCATCGTTATCTTTTACGGTTCGCAAACGGGTACTGCTGAGGAATATGCCATTCGTCTCGCCAAAGAGGCAAAGTCAAAGTTCGGTCTGTCGTCTTTAGTGTGCGACCCCGAGGAGTACGACTTTGAGAACCTCGACCAAATCCCAGAGGATTGCTGCGTCTTCTTTGTTATGGCTACCTACGGAGAGGGTGAGCCCACTGACAATGCGGTGCAGCTCATGCAGAACTTGACGGACGAGTCCTTCGAATTTACCAATGGCGAACACAAGTTGGATGGTGTCAAATATGTCGTCTTTGCCCTAGGAAACAAGACCTACGAGCACTATAATGCTATCGGTCGTAATGTTGACACCGACATGACAAAGATGGGTGCTGTCCGGATTGGCGAACTTGGCGAAGGCGATGACGACAAGAGCATGGAAGAAGACTATCTCGCATGGAAGGATGGCATGTGGGATGCATTTGCCGAGGCCATGGGTGTTGAGGAAGGTCAGGGTGGAGATTCTCCCGATTTTGCTGTCGCAGAACTCGAGTCGCATCCTCCGGAAAAGGTTTACCTTGGTGAGCTTTGCGTGTTTCATTTGTATAGCCGATATGCTCACGCATGTCAGGTGAATATTCGGTTCGTGCTTTGACCAAGACCAAGGGTATCCATGATGCCAAGAACCCTTATGCATCCCCTGTTTCGGCATCTCGTGAACTTTTCAAGGTCGGCGCAAACCGGAATTGCGTGCACATGGAATTCAACATAGAAGGCTCTGGAATCACTTACCAACATGGTGACCATGTCGGCGTCTGGCCGTCCAACGCCGACGTCGAGGTCGAACGCTTGCTCTGCGTGCTTGGACTTGCCCTCAAGAAGGATACCGTAATTAACATTGATTCCCTCGATCCGGCTCTGGCAAAGGTTCCATTCCCTGTCCCCACCACTTATAGCGCAGTGCTTCGTCACTACATTGATATAAGTGCGGTTGCGGGTCGTCAAATGCTCGGCGTCTTTTCGAAGTTCGCCCCATCTCCCGATGCCGAAGCTTTCTTGAAAAAACTGAGTGGTGACAAGGAAGAGTACGCTGCCGTTGTCACGAATGGATGCTTCAAGCTCGGAGAGGTGCTTCAGCTTGCCGCTGGAAACGATATTTCGGTCCCCCCAACCACCGACAACACCACAGCGTGGTCTATCCCCTTCGACATCATTGTTTCCTCTATTCCTCGTCTACAACCCCGTTACTATTCGATTTCTTCCAGTCCCAAAATCCACCCTACGACGATCCATGTTACTGCCGTGGTTCTCAAGTATGATTCAGTTCCCAACTCTCTCTCTCCCGCCCGTTCCGTGTATGGTGTTGGCACAAATTTCTTGATGAATGTCAAACATAGCGCAAACGGAGAGCCTGTCACCTCACTTCCTTCCTACGCAATTGAAGGTCCTCGCGGAGCTTACAAGGAAGATACTGTGTACAAGGTTCCTGTCCATGTACGGCGTTCGACGTTCCGATTGCCCACCAACCCCAAGAGTCCTGTTATCATGGTTGGTCCCGGTACTGTGGGTATTATGGAGCATACAGTGTTTGCATTGTTTTCTAACGAACTAGTAGGGTGTTGCTCCATTCCGCGGTTTCGTGCAGGAACGCGTGGCTCTCGCCAAACGAACAATTGAGCGGAACGGACCAGATGCACTCAATGACTGGGGTAGCATCTCGCTCTTCTATGGCTGCCGCAAGTCTACCGAGGACTTCCTGTACGCTGAGGAATGGCCAGGGTATGTAGAGGAACTCAAGGGGAAGTTCAAACTCCAGTGTGCTTTCTCCCGTGAGCCTCCTTTCAAATCCGACGGAAGCAAAATATATGTGCAAGACCTTATCTGGGAAGACCGCAAGAATATCGCGGATGCGATCCTTGTTGGCAAAGGTTATGTTTACATTTGCGGTGATGCAAAGTCGATGAGCAAAGCCGTGGAGGAGGTGCTTATGCGGATTCTTGGCGAGGCCAAGGGAGGGAGTGCGGAAGTAGAGGGTGCCGCAGAGATCAAGTTACTCAAGGAGCGGTCGCGGCTATTGTTGGACGTTTGGAGTTGATCGCTATGATCGTCTTACTTCCCTTTGGGCGCACCGGGACCCGTTCGTCGGATAGCTGTAATTCATGACGTTCCTGGATATGAATCTAGTAAATAGACATGCACCGTAGTTGCTTATTATTTCACGAATGTTACGTCCTGCATTCCTCTAGGCTGTACCGAGAATTTTACACTCGCTGATTACCGGCACCTAAGATCGGTACATCCGGATCACTTGGCCTCCGACGTATTCCACGGTCGTAGTTCGCAGCGGTCGAGTACGCGCCATGTTGTGGATCAAGGCCACAGATAGGACTGCTACATTCCGTGCCTTGTTGCGTTTGCGAGCATATTCTACCCGCGGGGTCGGCGTAACTCCCGAGGTCGAGACGAATCCTAGGGACAACCATACCCTCTCAGCTTCAGAACATCACTCGACAGTTAGGACACATGCTACCGGACCTGTCCCTGAACGGACACGAGAGCAGAGCTCTCCAAACTCTTCACTCCCGATGGACCTCGAAGCTGTTCGCCTCCGTCTCAAGGACTGGAGCACTCTCGCGAGTTCCTCTCTACGACGACATGCGGACGAGCTGTCCAACAAGGCCACGACCACCTTTTCGCACCTCGGCTTGCATCTCAATCGCGTGACGGGGTACGAGGAGATAGAGGCGCTCAAGAGACGTGTCGTCGAACAAGGTAAAGTACTCTACGTTCGTCCGCTCTCAGCCAAAAGACCGACGTTTTCCACGCCCAAGAGGCTCGAATCAAGGCTACGCGGAGGGCAGCTAGGGACGCCAAGACGGCGCACGACGATGCGGTCCTCCAGCGGTCCATCTCCCAGCGCGAGGTCAACGACCTCCTCCAGCGCAAGTCGACCTGGACGGACAGCGACGTGAGCCAGTTTACGGCGCTCGTCCGCGCGGACCACTCGTTCGAGCAGGAGGAAGCGCACACCAAGACGCGCGTCGCGGAGACGGAGGATGCGGTCGACCGCGAGTTTAGCGAGTTGATGCGGGTGATATTGGCGCGATACCACGAGGAGCAGGTGTGGAGCGACAAGATTCGTAGCGCTTCGACGTATGGGTCTTTGGCGGTGCTTGGGGTCAACGTGGTGGTGTTCATCATGGCGATCATCGTCGTGGAGCCGTGGAAGCGGAAGAGGTTGGCGCAGACGTTTGAGAAGAAGGTGGAAGAATTGGGTGCAGAGACCAAGGCCGCGATGAACGCTGGTGCAACCCGGCTAGAAGAGCGGTTGACAACGCATGAGAGGCTATTGACCGAGCTGGTCAACCAGGCGTTTGCGGCGGAAGCCCGACAAAGGCCCTTTGCTACGGAGACAATTCCCGAGAAGGTACTGCAGGAGGAACCACCTGAAGTTCTACCTCCAGCTTCGTCATGGTGGTCTGAGGAATATCTTTCTTCCCTCCATGTTGACGGTGTTCCTGCTCGCGAACTCGCACTTGTCGCTGGAAGCGCTGCGATTGGGGGACTCATAACGCTTTTAACGCGTAGTATATTTGCGAAATGATATCATTAATGCTTTGAGCAACGCATATCTCTATAGACCCATCATCCAATGCTATTCGCTGAACTTCCTGTGTGTGCCCTCACTCAAGTACGTTTGTGCTGCGAAAGACCCGACAGTGGACTCTGGAGGAAGGCGTGTTCCGTGTATAAGATGGATCTCCGCGATAGACTGAACTCTGAGTACCTTTCAAGTATGAATTCTCTACGGTCGTGCATGCCACACTTGGTCCAACTTTCAGTGTCCCACTTCACCCAACCCCACCCGTCTTTGATCTAAATACGATGAACGTTCGAGTGAAGTCCGGTAACAAAAATGTACGTACCTCTGGTTTCTTGTGTGGTGCTAATACGACAAGCCAAGTAGCCTTTGTGCTTAGCTCCCTCAGGAGAGCAAATAGCTCAGACGGAGATCCGATAAGGTGCAATGCGAAAGAACAGACAACCATATCTATCCTTTTGATAGACGACTCCACCTTGTTAGCATCGCCAACACCAATCGAGGTTGCGGCCGATACAACAGAGGGAAGCGAGCCCTCAGAAATGTCTCGAAAAGTGAGTGGTGCACACCATAATGTAGTACGCTCATGGTAGGCTGCTTGGGTGTACTGCAATTTTGCGTGATTGATCTCCCAAATTCTTCAACTGCTAGTGACGTGCGCTTACTGGGTCGGCGGCAGCGATTAACAAGTCGTCTGGTACCAGTCTTGTCGCACAAGCCGACAAGACCCCTTCAGGGGCGTTGGTCCTGGTCGACGGAGTATCACGGCATTGAGAAAGACCTT
>JBBPTU010000458.1:0-23671 GCA_038094295.1 Tylopilus aff. beelii | reverse complement strand
CTGCTACATTGTCCTCGTTGTTGGCGGCAGTGGTGAGGTTGGGGTGGACGCATCATCGCGATTGACAACGCGGTAGTGGTGGCAGCGGGGTTGCTGCTGCTGCTGCTGCATTGTCCTCATCGTTGGCGACACGGTGGTAAGGTTTGGATGGCCGTGTTGTCGCAACCGACGACGCGGTAGTGGTGGCAGCAGGATCGCTGCTGATGCTGCTGCTGCGTCGTCCTCGTCGTTGGCAGCACAGTGGTGAGGTTGGGATGGACGCGTCGTCGCGGTCGACGACGCGGTAGTGGTGGTAGCGGGGTTGCTGCTGCTGCGTCGTCGTCGGCGGCACAGTGGTGGGGTGGGGTTGGGACGGACACGTTGTCACGATTGACGACGTGGTAGTGGTGGCAGTGGGATCGCTGCCACTGCTGCGTTGTCGGAGGCAGTGGTGGGGTTGGGACGGACGCGTCATCGCGATCCCCGATGTGGTAGTGGTGGCAGTGAGGTCGCTGCTGCTGCTGCTGCTGAGTTGTCGTCGTTGGCGGCAAAGTGATGGGGTTGGGATGGACGCGTTGTCACGATCAACGATGCAGTGCTAGTGGTGGGAGCAGGGTCGCTGCTCTGGCTGCTAAGTCGTTGTCATCGTTGTTGGCAGCACAGTGGCTGCGGTGGGATTTGGACGGACACGTCGTCACGATTGACGACGTGGTAGTGGTGGCAGCAGGGTCACTGCTGCTGCATTGTCAACGTCCTTGTTTGAATCGGTGGTGACCGACTCGACAAAATGTTCGAGTCATGCTGACTCATCATATCCCAGGTAGGTCATGTGACCATCACTGGCACCGGTGACAACGTGTCCGCACCAGCACTGCCATTACTGACCACACCACTATGCAGACGCTGACACTGACGACGCAATAGAAGCAGCTGCTCCCCCACTGCCACCACTCCCACGTCGTCAATCGTGATGACGCGTCCATCCCAACCCCACCACTGTGCTGCCCACAACAACGATGACGCAGTAGCAACCCAGCTGCCACCACCACCGTATCGTCAATCGCGACGGCGCATCCATCCCAACCCCACCGCTGCCGCAAACAACATCGATGATGCAGCAGCAGCGATCCTGCTGCCACCACTACCGCATCGTCGATCGCAACGATGCGTCCATCCCAACCCCACCACTGTCACTGTCGCCAACAACAACAACACAGCAGCTGCTGCAGCAGCGACCATGCTGCCACCACTACCGCATCTTCAATCACAACGACACGTCCTTCCCAACCCCACCACTGCCGCCAACAATGCATCCATCCCAACCTCACCACTGTGCTGCCGACGATGACGACACAGCAGCAGCAGCAGCGATCCCACTGCCACTACTACCACGTCATCAATCACGACGACGCGTCCATCCCAACCTCACCACTGTGCTGCCAACAACAACGATGCAGCAGCAGCAGCACATCAGGAAATTACACTTCTACTTAATCACACTTAAATGAACTTATTCTCGGTAAATAAGTTTGCAGAAAGTACAACTTGGCAAAAGTGTAATAAGGCTGCTATAAGCTTACTCTTCGTCTGGTTTCGAGCTTATTCCACTTATCACACGGTTAAATCAGAAATAGAAATGGCGTCGAACCGCACAATACCATTGATTTATAAGCATGATAAGTCAGGAAAGCAGGGTAAGAACGAACTAGTGAATTATGAAGAATCAGTATGAAAGTAGAATAGAGTAGAACGGAAGCAAAAGCATTCAATCGGGGGGGAGGGGAGGGAAGTGTCGACAATGTCCAATAGTAGAGAAGGTAAAATTAGGGACCAACAAGTGATCCAGACTCGGAAACTCTGGAACATATTCTTGTCAGCTCAGCCCGAGTACTAGACAGGGAAAATAAATACATAATAGCGCGCGGGGATCTGTAGCATCAGTGACTTCCCCAGTTGCTCCAGCGGCTGCCTCGATGCTAGAGCTCTTTGTGTTGCGACGGAGCTGTGCTTCAGCAAATATATTGCGCACAAACTCAGGACCTCGCCGTTCCACAGATAATTTATAGTTTGCGGTACCACTGCTCCACAGACTCGACGAAAATTGAAACGGTGTTGTTGTTTCGCGGCCGGTTGCTTTATTCAGAGTCTTCGGGAGTTTCACCTTGATCTTGCCATCACCGGCCTCTAGCATTTCCTGTAGTACCTGTTCGACATCAATAATTCCATCGCGGATAAACTCCACTGCACGCTCGAGCTAGTAGTATATAATTAGCTGTCCCGAACCACATGGCATCCAAGTCACATACCGCAGCGCACACGATTGCCACAACTCCGCTACCATTTTTGCCTTGTGCGAGTAGCCTTGTGTTCCAACCTTTAATCTCGACGAAACCTGCAATATCACTCAGGTGGGTCGTGGCGATGAGCTCGTATAGGAAAGGAGACTTGAAACGACCCTCCGACTTTGGTACATCGTCAGATTCAGGATGCTCGTCCAGGAAACGAAATGACTCATGAAGCTTGGCCGCTTCGTCCGAAACAACTTTGTCGTCAGGCATTTCAGCAAAAAAGCTGATCAAGAGGGCCAGCGCTGCCGAGCCAAAGCTACTTCGCCACTCCGAAATGCGTTGAAGAGCCTAGAAAGAGATTATCAGAGAAGTAAATAGATTCATTCAAACCATCCACTCACTAGAGCATGTACGGAGCAACTCGTCGTGACACGGTACTTGATCGTGGGGTATACCGTGTTGAAAATGGTTTGCAGCGCGCTCGTAAAAGCCTCATCTGAGATCATCCAGATGTTAGGCTGCGTTCCGCACCAAAGCGTCAGAGTCCCGATGACATTACGGGACCATCGGTAGTCGCTTGGCACGGGTAAGTCCTTTGTGTTGTATTCGCTTCGTTTCTTGGCGACCTCAACCACGAATCCATCAGCATCTAGTTGGAGACCGCTAAGTTGATTGCCCTGGATGGTCATGCCGATAGCGCTGCCAGCCGCCTCAACAGTACTTGTACTTTGTGCTTCGCCCACCTCGACATCAGGCTTCGTTTCAGAGACAGTAGCCTCACCAGGCGCAACTTGCGACTCAGATGGAGCCACAATTCCAACTGAGGTCTTTGTCGGCAAGTAGAATTAGTAACTTATGAATCAGAATGGTGTAATGTACCTACCGACTCAGTCTTGCGATGCCCCTGGCTAGTAGCCTTGGCGGGGATTGACTTCAAGAGCCTCGCGTAACGCCCCGGTGCTGAAGAGTCAACTTGCATGGCATCCTCCGGACCACTGTCGCCCTCGTCACTGCAGGAGAGTAAATCAGCCTCGGCGGCCTTGCGTTTCACAGCCACCGAGGCGACTCGCGGCACCTGGGTAAATGGGGGTTCACCAAAATCCCTGTCGTCGGTCTCTGTCGTTACGAGTTTCTACACCAGATTGTGTTAGAGATAGAACATATACAAGGGGAAAAAAATACAATGAGGTCCTTGGAACGAGCGTTCGACAGCAGTGACTCCCTTTCTGCAGTCTCATCCACTTGATCGCCGAAAGCCTCGTTTTCCTGCATGCTCGAGTCCACAGATACGGGTAACTTGGAGGACTTCTGAGAGGCTGCACTCGTTGCATGAGAAGTCTGGTAAGACGAGGTAGGTGGTCCTGTTGGCGCAAGTGAGTTGGCCAGCGTCAGGGAGTCCGCGTCCGAAACTTGAATTTGGCCTGCTGTTTGTCTTGCAAGGTCGACATGATTAATCCATTTGTTGATGCGAACTTCGTCCGAGGCACTTGTTCTGGTCGAGAGTGCAAGTTGTAGATAGAAAAGCGTTGATTCAGTCAGCAGTAGAAGCATTATTGACACGGCTAATGCCGCGACTCACTGTTTGGGCATTACGGTGGCGACTGCTGCTTCACCATACTCAGGCTATCAACACGTGTTGACTATCGTTGAGGAAAGACTCACACAGTCCAGCCCGCTGCTGTGCGCTCGCCATACGTATGGTCTCCTTCAGAGTAGGACGCTTGGTGGCCTGACTATGGGCTTTCAGGATGGCGTCTGGATCTCCTCCATCAATCATTGCGACCTCCGCTGGAGTAGTGAAGGTAAGAGTCGCTTGGTTTGTGTTTCGGATAGGCTCACCTGCTGCTGTCCCTTTACCCGCCTTAACACGAGGACGTGGACGAGGACGAACTGGCTGAGGCCTCTTTGCTTTCACCTCAGCGTCTTTCACCTCAGCCTCCGTCTGGAGCGTTGCGAGGAGATCTATGCCTTCGATGGCTGCCTTTTCCTGGGCAGCTTTCACATCTCGTATGCGCTTGTCGTCGGCGGCTTTCTCTGCCTTGGTACGTCTCTTTTTTGCTGGTTTTAAGATGTCTGCTGGGTGTTTGTGAGCATTAGATGGTCTGGTACGACGCGGGGATGGAGGTAAGTTGTCGGTCATGACTTCTAGACGACTAGATGATAATGGACTAATGAGAAGGTTTAGGCAATGGCGCAGGAAAAAATTAGAGCGATGGTGAAGAGTGCAAAGCCCTTTTTGGGGACCCACTGGAAAATTGTACGTTGTTCGTTAGGTCTAGCGGTCGGGCCCTGACACCAAACAATGGTCTAACTTTACCATACAGCACTCGCGAGTTCATGGGACTGAAATACAGTGAACTCCAGTATCCATGCGGGCGCGCAGGATGCCGTCGCTTTTTCAAGTCGCTCAGAGGTCGTACCCGACACCACCGTACTATGCACCCTGATTTCCAAGCTCCTCGCTTCCAAGCGCCCTCAGGATTTCACCACCCATCTGACTCTGATGAGGATGTCAGCGACTCGGACTCGGACTCTGTCAACCATGGTCGTGCACAGGACAGTGAAGACTTGCCAAATGACTTCGGAGACTATGAGCACGAAGAGTTTTTCGACATCCCAGACACCGACGCGGCATCGATCGGGTTACCACGACCACCAATCCCTGAGCCCCAATCTGACACGGAGTTCTACGGCCCGGGGCAAATGTTTTTTAGGAACTATCATCCCCTTCTCAACGGTAAGATATTGTTTTATCCTATCTAAAATGTACACTAATGCGATGGATGGTATAGGTATACCTTGTGATGCAAATGGGCAATTTCTTCCCCCCGGTACTGCTCCCTTTCATGTCGAAAAGGATCCAGATGACTGGACGCCATACGAAAACTGCGTTCAATTTGAGACTGCCGAATTCCTGTACGCGCGTAATCAGATGTCATCTGCGCAAATCGATACTCTTTGTTATCTCTGGGCGGCCACACTACGACGACACGGTGATACGCCACCATTCAAGGATCACCGTCATCTCTACGCCACGATTGATCGTACACCGTTTGGCGACATCCGGTGGAATTCGTTCCACTTGCAGTATTCCGGAGAGGTGCCAGACGTACCAGAACCTCCCCCTTGGATGACCCAACGCCATGAAGTCTGGTTCCGGGATCCTCGCGAAGTGGTACACCATCTACTGGGTAACCCTGATTTTGCACAAGAGATGGATCTACGACCATTCCGCGAGTATTCAAGCGAGGGAGAGGTCCGTCAGTATCATGATCTCATGTCGGGAGACTGGGCGTGGCAACAGGCGGTATGCCCTCCTAGATTGTCCGCCGGTATGACGCTCACCAATCCCCAGGACTCTATTGCGGCCGACCCAGCTACTCATGGAAGCACTTTCATACCGATCATTCTCGGCAGCGACAAAACCACGGTCTCCGTTGGTACTGGGAACAACGAATATTACCCACTCTATCTTTCAATTGGGAACGTAAGGAACAATGTACGTCGAGCGCATCGTGATGCGCTCGTTATAATTGGTTTTTTAGCTATTCCTAAGAGTAATACGTCTGTTTAGTTAATCTGAAGCCACCTACTGACTCGAACATTTTTTTTAGCTTCACAGGAAGAGTCGAGCAATCCTGCATTCCGTAACTTCAGGCGACAACTTTTTCACTGTTCGTTATCCCGGATTCTCAGTGCTCTCAAACCAGCGATGACGACGCCCGAGGTGGTCAAGTTCGGTGATGGCCACTACCGCCGTGCCATCTATGGTTTGGGTCCATACATTGCTGACTACGAGGAGCAAGTACTACTGGCGTGTATAGTGCGACGCTGGTGTGCACGTTGCCAAGCACCCTCTAAGGATTTAGATTGCGACGATCCTGTCCTGAACCGTTCGCGTAACTTCAACGAAGCATTATTCGCGACGAACATCTCAGCGACAGTACTCTGGGATGAGTATGGTATAATTGCTGACCTGGTGGTATGTTCTGTACATTTTACTCGTTTCGTGACTGATTGCGTGCATAATAGCCTTTCACAAACGACTTTCCCCGTGCCGACATCCATGAACTGATCGCGCCAGACCTTTTGCACCAATTGATCAAGGGGTGCTTTAAGGACCATCTGGTTGACTGGGTTGTTGCATACATCCGACTCAGGTATACGCCAAAGAGGGAGGCCGACCGAATCTTAGACGAAATTGATCGAAGGTATGGTTGTGTTCTTGGTATTCTGCATTGTTCCTGATTGTCGTTGAACAAGAATTGCCGCTGTCGCGTCATTCTCAGGCCTGCGCCGCTTTCCTCAAGGTCGCAGATTCAAGCAATGGACAGGTGACGACTCGAAAGCGCTGATGAAAGTAAGTCGACACAAGTATCCTCTCACACTTGATCTTACTTTTTAATAGGTTTACATTGCCGCTATTGAGGGCTATGTCCCCTCCGGAATGGTATGGACATTCCGTGCCTTTCTCGAACTTTGTTACATTGCACGGCGACACATCATCACCGAAAGCGATCTTGACACGATGCATGACGCATTGTCCCGTTTCCATAGATACCGCGCTGTATTCCAGGATGAAGAATTCCCTGTCGTCTCTTCTTTCTCGCTCCCCCGACAGCATGCAGCAAAACATTATCCAGAACTCATCCGTTTGTTTGGTGCACCGAACGGCATTTGCTCCTCGATCACTGAAAGTAAACATATCAAGGCGGTGAAGGAACCCTGGCGCCGCTCAAGCAAGTTCAAGGCACTGGGTCAGATGCTTATCACAAACCAGCGTCTTGACAAATTAATAGCGTCTCGCATTGATTTTACCAACCGGGGGATGCTTAACGGATCCTGCTTGGAGCTGGCGCCAACTCTGAGGACGATTGGTAAGTTTTTTGCTTTTGTTACCGGTATACTGATCCATTCTAACGGCCCACATTAGAACTAGCATTTCCTCCAACTGGTGGGCAGGAGACTGAGGAATCACTTGTAGGTGCTGCTCCGATACAAGCGCCAGTAAGCATCCCGGCCGATAATGACACCTGTGTCCCGGATGATTTCCCGGTGAACCTTGCGGCTCAAGTTCAGCTAGCACGCACACCACGTGAGTCTTTTCTACATGTTCTTCCAAATTAATCTAAGATATATGTCACAAAGAGTTCAAGAGGGCACGCACTATCCTTGCACTTGGTCAAGAACTGCGAATACGAAACTTGGAAGAGCTAGTCCGACGGTTTCTTTACCTCCAGCTGCATCCAGACGATTCGCGCGGGACTTTTGAAATTCCTCTCGGCCACTGCCCCATTCCTAATGGTCGCATCAAGACGTTTAATTCAGCCTCCTCTCGATATTATGCCCCGAGCGATCTTAGCGGCATCCATGGCATGCGTACTGAATACATACGCTCCGCACCAAACTGGAGGAATGAAGGACCGCGACACGACTGTGTATTCATCGCTACAAAAGCTACTGGGCAGCCTGTCACTAGTGAAATGGACAACTACGAAGTTGCCCGGGTTTTTGCTTTTTTCTCCTTTAGTCATGGAACCGAGGTCTACCCGTGCGCCGTTGTGCGCTGGTTCAACAAAGACGGAGATCAGCCTGACGAGGACACAGGGATGTGGAAGGTTAAACCCGCGGTGCGGTTCAACAACAGTCCCCATGTTGAAGTGGTTCATCTCGACACCATCTATCGCGCCACTCATCTCATCCCTGTTTATGGCAACAGAGCTGTACCTCGTTCTTCAAGACCTTCGACTTCGTATGACAACTTCCGACTATTTTATATTAACAAATATGCCGACCATCATGCCTTCGAAATCGCCAACTAACACTTGTCTCCCAGGTCGTTCGTAATCATTATCAAGCGGTGAGTACAACCCTCCTCTTCCTGAAAATTTCTTCATTTGCCTCCCAGATACCCCCTGCGCACCTCTATCCACTATGCAAGGCGTCCTGATTGGCGCCCGTATCTCCACGCTCGCCTGCTTCTTTGCAGCCACTCTCTGCTCAGTACATGGTTCGACCCGCTCTCCACTCATTCCCCCATCGGAACTCCCCTTCCATGCCACATACAAGGGTTCATTGGCGACCTTAGCATACCTCTCTCTAGTCTTTCCCACCTCGTTCATCACCACCCTATCTCCCCTCCCCGGTTTCTCCGTTCCGACCTCGTCAATCTTGGTCGTGGCTCTCCTGTCGACTGTTCTCATCGCGGCGTGGTGAAATATCCTCTGCACGCCACCCACGCAATGTATCCCTCGTCCCGCAATGTCTATCTCCCCTCCCCGGTTTCTCCAATGACACAACCAACACCTTTTATCTCACCCATCCCTTCATGTTCAGTTCAGTCCGTCCACCGTCCGCAATGTTGTGAGATTGCGCCATTGATTGTATGAGGTCAAGGATTGGGACTTTGCGTCCAGGGACGAGACCAATGACGTGATCTCGCGCACGCTTGAATCGGACACGAGCAAACAGCCAGCAAGTTCTCTGGGTTCCTTAGGAACCCTCTGCATGTTGGATAGGATCGAAGATGTTGACAAGGACGACCTGAAACCCGTACTGGAAGGTATGAAGCAGCACCTCATGCAAAAGAATGTTGCGAAAGAGATCGCGGACAGGGCATGTGAGGGTGTTGGAGAGCCTCGTCGGCAAGAAAGTCGGTGGCTTCCAAAGTACGTCCATCGGTGAGCCTGAGGGTAGTATGACGCTGAGTGTCGTGACTAGCAATGAGCAAGGCTGTTCGTATGACCTTGTCAATTTCTTTGACACGAATCCTTACACCCAAGACTTCCATCGATCTGTTGTTATCCATCCGGACCAAGCTCTCCTCGCCTCTACCTTTGTCTCAACAGCGCATTCCGTACAGCATCATTTTCGTGGGCGTCAACGGCGTCGGCAAGAGCACCATGACAAGGTCCTCCACCCTCACCTCTACCTTCGTCTCAACAGCGCATTCCGTACAGCATCGTTTTCGTAGGCGTTGTTATCCATCCGGACCAAGCTCTCCTCGCCTCTACCTTCGTCTCGACAGCACATTCCGTACAGCATCGTTTTCGTAGGCGTCAACAGCGTCGGCAAGAGCACCATGACAAGGTCCTCCACCCTCACCTCTACCTTCGTCTCAACAGCGCATTCCATACAGCATCGTTTTCGTAGGCGTTGTTATCCATCCGGACCAAGCTCTCCTCGCCTCTACCTTCGTCTCAACAGCGCATTCCGTACAGCATCGTTTTCATAGGCGTCAACAGCGTCGGCAAGAGCACCATGACGAGGTCCTCCACCCTCGCCTCTACCTTTGTCTCAACGGTGCATTCCGTACAGAATCGTTTTCGTAGGCGTCAACGGCATCGGCAAGAGTACCATGACGAGGTCCTTCGCCACTCATGGACTTCGGGAACAGTGTTACAGACGGCTCTATGTTACCTCAAACCTATTCGTTCCAAGGTTCTGGATCTCGTCTGGAAAGAGAAAGAAGACATCTCGTCTTCCTTCCCTGTGGCATTGGATAATGATCGAATATGTCAAGAGGCCAGCATTGAGTCCGAAGCTGACATCGGCAGCCTAGCTCTCTCCCAAGATCCATTGCTCACCGACGATCTACTCGCTACTGTACGCATCGATGAAGTCTCGTCTGAAGATGTTTTCCTACCCCTACTCCCCTCTTCCGTCCCCGTTATTGTGGCCACATCGCACGTTCCTCGCTTCTCTGATCCTGGCATCAAAATTTATTCAAGATCGTTGTTATTCGGAATTGTCCCTTGGCAATACAAGAATTAGGTTAATACTAATACATACTATCAGTAGTTTAAGTTACTAGGGTTATTCCACTTGTTGATCTTTTTTGTGCTTAGTTGTCGCGAGCAAGCAAATTGTTTTGCATCCTTATTTGACCGACATGTGCCCCAAACTTAAACTTAATTATTACATACTTATCGAGGCTTATTGTAATTATCTCACTGTCGAAAAGGAAAGAAAGTCTAAAAGGTGTGATAAAGGTGAGATAAGCAGTGATGTAATTTCCTGATGCAGCAGCAATCCCGCTGCCACCACTACCATGTCATCGATCATGATGATGCGTCCATCCCAACCTCACCACTGTGCTGCCAACAACAACAACGCAGCAGCAGCAGCAGCGATCCCGCTGCCACCACTACCACGTCGTCGATCGCAACGATGCGTCCATCCCAACCTCACCACTGCTGCCAACAACAACGACGCAGCAGCAGCAGCAGCGATCCCGCTGCCACCACTACCATGTCGTCGATCGCGACAACGCGTCCATCCCAACCTCACCACTGTGCTGCCAACAACAACCACGCAGCAGCAGCAGCAGCGATCCCACTGCCACCACTACCACGTTGTCAATCATGACGACGTGTTCATCCCGACCCCACCATTGTGCTGCCAACAACAACGATGACGACCCCGCTGCCATGTCGTCAATCACAACGACGTGTCCATCCCAACCTCACCATGCACCAACAACAACGTGGTGGCCATGGTGATCCAACTGCCACCACTACCGCATTGTCAATCATGATGATTGCATTGCGCATTTCAGTGAGGTCCTGAAATGCGCGATGATGTGGTACACACAAGTGTACTATGCCATTGCGCATTTCTGAACCCCCCTGAAATGCGCGTTGTTGCTCGAAAATTTGAGGGAAAAGGTAGGCCTGACCCAGGCCTTACCCTGACCGAATTACAAAAAACCGGTAGTATTTTACGAAAAATGACCGATCAGCTGTTTTTCGTAGATTTTTACATCACATATTAGATCATTTATATTGTTGTAAATTCTAGTTTTTCATGCAATTGATGATTTTTAAATATTGCGTGAAAATAGGGGTTCAAAATCACCTATAACCCCCTAATAACCCTAATCCATTTAAAAAAACAAGGTAACATAGGTAGTATTCTAAAACTACACAGACATCTGACATTGAAGAATAACTTCAATGACCAGGGTAACACGTTGTTCAAATGATATATTGCCATACTGTTCAAAAACTTCTTTCAGTGCAGCCTTGACCTTGTAACATGAACCTGATGCTTTATATTGCTCAGCTGCAGAGACAAAAGGCTGTGGGACCTTTTGCTGATGCAAAAAGAAAGAATGGTATGATATCATAATGATATCTATGTAAAATTGAGAATAAACTTTAAAATGTTATATATACAAACCCACCAATCCCAGCTTGGAGAATTGATTTCCAGTAAATTAATGGCAGCTTTTGATAATTAGATTCATATTTGTAAGAGGACATAAATGAATTCACTAGATTTTCCTTCTTCAAGGACTCTTTGCTAAACTGTGCCTGTAAGTGAACACATTGGAATAAATGACTAAGAAAGATAAAGCACATACTACTTGGATTGGAAGCACCTTTAAACAATGAAATGAGTGATGTGATGTAGTAGTAACAAAAGAGAATCATATGTGCTAACCTGCTGAGACTAAGTCAACAAATGACAAGTGTACAATTAAATGAGCTTACTGGCTATGAAACAAGAAACAAGTGAGGCAAAAATTGTGATATAAAAGATTATGAACTCACATCCTATGAAAGAATGAAGTAAATAGAAGGTAGAAAACAACTTGATAGAAACAACAGACCAGCTGCCAGTGGAAGTAGAAAAAAGGTTGGATTATATATGCTTAGAGTAGTTATCAAAAAGAATATTAAGAAAACATACACTCTGTGATTGGAATTGGAGTAGTCAGCATGGAGATGTCATTAACATGTGAGAATCTTCCACTCACCTTCTATGATTTTCAAATCAGAATGAGAGTGAAGATGAGAAAATCATCATTAGCACATATTAGCATGTATATTAGAATATACCACTCACTTGCTATGATTTTCAAAAAAAAAAAGAGTGGAAATAGCATGGTCAACATAACCATCCACCAAAATGCCAGAATCCACCACTCACCAGCTATGATTTCCAAACCAGGATGAAGAGTGGAGATGGGATGGTCAGCATGGCCATCCACCAACATGCCAGAATCCACCACTCACATCCTATGATTTCCAAACCAGGATGAAGAGTGGAGATGGGATGGTCAGCATGGCCATCCACCAACATGCCAGAATCCACCACTCACCAGCTATGATTTCCAAACCAGGATGAAGAGTGGAGATGGGATGGTCAGCATGGCCATCCACCAACATGCCAGAATCCACCACTCACCCGCTATGATTTCCAAACCAGGATGAAGAGTGGACATGGGATGGTCAGCATGGCCATCCACCCACATGCCAGAAACCACCACTCACCAGCTATGATTTCCAAACCAGGATGAAGAGTGTAGATGGGATGGTCAGCATGGCCATCCACCAACATGCCAGAATCCACCACTCACCAGCTATGATTCCCAAACCACAGTGAAGAATAGAGACACCATGCTTAACATGCATATCCAACAATATACTAGAATCTGCCACTCACAGACTATAATTTCCAGTTAACACTGGTAAGTGCATTCATCCTGTCTGCATGTTACACATTCCACTTACCATCTATATTGTCAAGTGTAATATAGTTAGGTGTAACCCTCCCCTTCATTACAATTCACTATTGAAATTTTCTTACCTCATGGTGAGGGAACCAACATGCAAGCCTTTCAAGTCCCAGCTCATTCACATTCCTTATTGGAACTAGTGATTTGTACACCATGTCTGTTTGCCTCACTAGGCTTTGTGCCAGTTGTCATGAAATGTTAACATGCCAGTGTAAATAGTGTGTTTTTTTTTCAATTTACCTTTGAACTGCATATTTCACACATAGTCCCATGTTTGCTTCTTGTGCAGAGATCAGCAACATTTGTAATGTCTCCTCACTCAGAGCACTGGTTGTCATTTCTAGCAGCATGTTGCATTGATCATTAGATTTGTGCATCTCTACAAAGTAATGTGAGTCCCATATGTATGGTATAATTTAAGACGAACCCCTAATCTTGATATATGACTTCGGTGCATGCTTCAAGCTGGAAAGACGGCCCCATACATCTGCTTGGTTGAATATTTCTTCGACAATAGGCCCGCACTTCGATAACTGCTCTTTCAATGGGAGCTGTCGATCAGCAGGTGATAACCTTCGCAGCGCTACTGGCAGCAATGCCTCGAACTTCGTGAATAGTACTATCACGGGAACTGAATAGACTCCTAGTGAGTTCAATCGTACCATGACGAGAGAGACCTCACTGTTCCCAGGATCACACTCGTCAAAAAACCTTTCCTCCGATCTCTGGATTGCCTGATCGAGTTTGTCCATCGGGATACAGTACCTGACGACAGTGATTAAAATTCAAGTCATCCGACAGTTTAGCTTACCATATCGCGTGAAGCCGTTTCTTCATATGAGTTATCTTCGCACAATCTTCGATGAATTTCTTCACCCGCAAGAACTCTTGTTCGTTCCCAGCTTCGAAGCCGCGAGAGTCGTGGAAGACAAGTTTGTTGTTGCTCCGGAAAATAATTTCGTTCTCGATGTTGTGCATTCCACGCTGATGGATCGCCGTGTGCGTCGCTATGAGTGGCACGGTACAGTATGAAGGTCCCCTCACCCCCATGGTTCCTTCAACTTCGGACGGATCAACCTAATCACGTTCAGCGAGTGACATATGCGCGACGACATTGATCCGGATGCCTACCTTTCTCCCTTCGCCATCGAAGATCTCTGGATTTTCCGTAGTGTTGCAGATCGCGCGGAGGATGGACGATGTAAGTGCGACTTAGGACGGTGGTTTCTTGGGTCGTAGTGGGGAGTGACAAAGGGCAAAGCGCTTATCGATGTGGATGTGGGAACGCTCCGGTAAAACCCGCCTTCCCTTCCTAGCATTCCGGCAAATTCCGGGCCGTTGGTCATAGCGAGTTCTGTCGACAAAGACCACATCCCAGGCTCCTTTCCACCGTGCTGCAAGTGTGAGGGGGCGATATCTGAGTGATTATTGGTTGAATAAACCCAGTGGCTGTGAAACAATTTCAAACAGCGCCAACTTTACAGCCGTTCCCAAAACAAAGCAGAAAATGTCGTCGACAATTTCTGCTTGCGGAAACTGCCGGGGTAGGACCCCAAACCCACCTAAGTGGGTTCATCTAACATGACCGTGGCTCCCAGGCCACTGCCATCACCCACCAGCGACAAGGAAAAGCAATATGCCTTCATGATGCCTTCACAATTTAATCTTCACTAAAAAAGAAGGCAGCCAAAGGTAAAGCAGCTGCCCCAAAGGAAGAAAAGTCATCAATCACGAACATCAGGAAAAAAGAACGCAGCCGGTTGTACTATGTAGTAAGTGCCGTAAATGTGGTGACAACATCGCACTATCAAGACAACTGTAGCGTACAGCAACTACTACGTAGCACTATGTCACCTCGCACAACTAGTTACATTACTACCTGAGTATACCTGTCCAGCAAATATGTTCTGGGCAATAAATATATATATTCTCATGTTATTGCTATTACAAACGAGTACTACACTAACTTGAAGACTGTCGGGTATGGATGGCGGGGGTGGCTAGGACGTGTCGTCGTCGTCAATGACAGGGTGGTGGTAGTCGCGTGGTCACCACTGCTGCCGCCGCATCATCGTCGCGACGACTTCGCTTCATCGTCGTCGCCATCGTCATGCACTCGAAAGGGGCGGTTGCCCGCGTTGATGTGGTCAAGCAGGCGGACGCGTTGTCGTCGCTGACAACACGGCGGCATCGGTGGCAGCGGGCAGGCTGCCATTGTTGCTGCCGTACCATCATCGCGACGACACAGCGGGGGAAGGGACCGGCGTGGACGCGTCGTCATCGCTGACGACGCGACGGTAGTGGTAGTGAGGCGGCCACTGTTGCTGCCGCGTCATTATCGACGACGCGGTGGTGGGGTCAGTGCGAATGCGGCAGCGGCTGCGGTGGCAGCATAGTAGCTGCTACTGCGTTGTCGTCGCGACGACATAGCGGGGTCCGTCGCGGTTGACGACGCTGTAGTGTGGTCGGCGTAGATGCCCCATAGCAGTTGGCATCGCGGCAGTGGCAACACGGGGCCCCTGATGCTGTGTCGTCGTTGTCGGGGACGACGCAGTGGAGTCGGCGTGTCGCTGTTCCAAGGGCTGGAGGGCGGGTGGGCCTGCGGCGGGCGATGCGCGCTCGTGTCAACGCCGTTTGAGTAGCTGGGTAGAGAGTAGCGTTGAGCGCTACGTTGTTGTTGGCAACGCAGTGGCGGTGGTTGCGAGTCTGCGTTGTCGTCGTCGTCGACACAGTGAAAGTGGAGATGGTGGCAGCGGGCACATTGTCGTCTTCCGGTCGACGGCGCGATGGTGTGTTGGCAGGTGGTCCATGCGTGGGTAAGTTGAGTCAGCATTGAATCAACGAAAATTTCACAAGTCAAGCTCGACCATTTTCGAGCACAACCTCTCGCTCACTCCCCCCCACCATGTATCTTCGAGTCTGCCACCTCCGCTATCACCACTGCGCCGACGCCAACGACACCGCTGCCACCACTGTTGCGTCGTCAGCCGCGATGAATCTTGCCCACCACGGCACTGACGTGGACGACCCTACTGCCACCACTGCGTCGTCAACCGCGACGGACAGTTGGCGACGCATCCTCGCCGACCCACCACCATGTCGTCGCGACGACGGCACGGCAGCAACCGTGGCGGCCTTGCCAGCTCCACCGCGTCATCGAAAACGATGTGGCAGCAACAATAGCAGCCTCACCACCACTACCGCTGCGCCGACCCGACCCCGCCGTGTCGTTGCGACGACGGCACGGCAGCAACCGTGGCGGCCTTGCCAGCTCCACCGCGTCATCGATAACGACGCGGCAGCAACAATAGCAGCCTCACCACCACTACCGCTGCGCCGACCCGACCCCGCCGTGTCGTTGCGACGACGGCACGGCAGCAACAGTAGCGGCCTTGCCACCACCACCACCGCCCCATCATCAACGATGACGACGCATCCACGCCGACTCGATCCCGCCGTGTCGTTGTGACGACGGCACGGCGGCAACATGCCACCACCACCGCCTGACGGACGTATCTGCCTCAACCCGACCCCACCGTGTTGTCGCGACGACGGCACGGTGGCAGCTTTGCCACCACCACTACCGCGTCGTCAGTGACGATGACACGCTCGCGCCGATTCCACCACGCAGTCACACTAGCAGCTTCACCACCACCGTGTCGTCGCGATGACGGCACGGCAGCAACGGTGGCAACCTCGCCGCTGCTGCGTTGTCAGCGACGACGACTTATCTGTGCTGATCTCACCGCGTTATCGCGACAACGGCATGGCGGTAACAGTGGCAACCTTGCCGCCACTACATCAGCGACGACAACGCGTTTGCACCAACCCCACCATGCAGCAACAATGGCGGCCTTACCACCACCACCGCTGCATTGTCAGTAAGGACATGTCCTCGCCGACCCGACCCCACCGCGTCACGACAACAGCACGGCAGCAACAGTGGAAGCCCCACCACCACTACTACCATGTTGTCAGTGATGACGACGAGTCTTGGTAATCCCGCTGCAGGCACGGGCACGGGCATATCTAGACTTGACTACTTGCTCGCCGTTCATGTATAGCTAGCATTGTGCAATAATATATTTTCTATTTTATTTCCTGACCAGGTGTGATAATGGTGTGCTATGAGTACTACAGTGGAGCCATGGTTTGCTACATTGCACTATGTTGTCTATGTTGCTTGAACTACTGTTGACTACAGCTAACTACAGTAGCTTACATAGCTCTTAGTTGTAAGGGGAAGTTGACAGCAGCTACCAGTACTATGTAGACGATGTCGTGCTACATGTGTCATGAGTTTTTTCCTGATGAAGGAGCTACTTTTTTTTCAGCCTGAAGAAAATTGTATTGAGTTCTTGGTATTTCGACATTCAACCATGGCATATAAAAAAGCTATGTAGGACTAGTTTAGCCAGTTGCTACACAATGAATACATTTGTCTAAAAAACATGTAGAAAAGTTGTGTCGGCCATGCTAAGGATGCGACAGTGCCCAAGAGTACTTGTTGGGGTTCAAGTTGGTAACGACACCATAATGCCTGTAGAGGCTGAGTGTTTTGTGGATGAGCATTTTCTTGAGGCTGAGAGTCTTAGAGATGTCCTGAACACTGTACTCACCTTGAAAGTGAACGGGGATCAGTGTTTTTGTGTTGCTGGATACGACATGCATTGGCATTGGTGTGGTGGGAAAAGGTGCTCAGATGGATTTGGGGTCCCACCCCTGCAGTTTCCGCAAGTAGAAATTGTCGACAACATTTTCTGCTTTGTTTTGGGAATGGCTATAATCCCCCTCACACTCGCACCAATGGCTGGTGTAAAACATTGGTAAATACTCACAGCCACAGTCAGCGGACTTGGCGGTATGTAAAAAAAACTATGCTGCATCATTCTTATGGTTAGGATTTATGTAGATATATGTTCACCTAATGAGAGGCAGCTTATTGAGGAAACTTCCCTGTATCCTTGAATCTCCTCACCTGCTCTGGAATCTGGCACACTCACATTTCCATTCACAGCCAGGACCCAGTTCGTGAGATGTAGGCAAAAGCACAGGTATGGGTACAGATATCAGCACCAGATACCCATACTGGTACTCGTACCTGAGCTCAGATACTACTGTGGGTATACTTGTGTCATCACCTGATGATGTAGTGGTGGGGTCAACGCAGGTGTGTCGTTGCTGATGAGGTGGTGGTGAGGTTGGCATGGTGATGGGTCAGCCATCATGGTTGATGACACAGTGGTGTGGTCGGTGGCAGTGTGGTCATTGCAACAAGACAGTGGTGGCAGGGTCATTGCTACCACTGTTGCGTCGTCATCGTCAATAGCCATGCAGTGGTGGGGTCAGCATAGATGTGTTGTCACGGTTGGCACAGTGATGGTGGTGGCAGGGTTAGCATTGGCGCAGTGGTGGAGTCAGCAGACTCAGCACAGACAAGTTGTCATGGTTGACGACACGGTAGTGGCAGCAGGAGGGTCGCTGCTGTTACTATTGTGTCATTGTCAGTGTTGGCACAGTAGTGGGGTTGGTGTGGACACACTGCCACTACCATGGTTGATGACACAGTGGTGGTGGTGGTGGTGGTAGCAGGATCACTGCTTGCTATGTCATCATTGCCAATGACAGGGTCAAACATATATCTACATAAATCCTAACCCTAAGAATGATGCAGCATAGTTTTTTTTACATACTGCCAAGTCTGCTGACTGTGGCTGTGAGTATTTACCAATGTTTTACACCAGCCCACAGGCTCCCACCCACCATCAGTTCAAGGTTGAGGGCAATATGCTAGTTGATTGGTGCAGACAAATCCAAGTGGCTGTGTGGAAATTGAAAGAGCGCAAACTTTGAAGTCCCTCAATCTCTCACAGACAGCTGGTAGAAAACCTTTGTCAGCTTGTATAGCCACAGGGGGTCGGGAGGGCCATTCAAGAAAAAAGTCGGGTACACCAAATTTAGGGTTACATTTTATCTAGTATTTTCGGTACAGTGCCATAACTGCATAATGCTGGCAGTTGGATCTAAGTCAAATGCGTCCAAACCATTGTTCGAGCTTCAAATACCCCTAGAACCTGGACTGGCTGATAGGCAATATATGGCATTGATGCAGGCGCAACTGTCCGCTGTCGACGCCATCCACTCACCCTTGACACCCCTGCCGGTTCAAGTTGCCTGTTCAAATGGTGTCAACATGAGCACACTGGCAACCGCTCATTGTCGACATCATCCATTCGCCCTCGTTGACGCCATCTGCTCACTCTCAACATCACCTGCTGCTTGGCCATTCGAACAGCATTGACATACCGAGTGCTTGCTGTCAACGCAATCCACTTGCCCCTGATACTTCCCTCTGCCTTGCCATTCAAATGGTGTCGACATGAGCACAACCTGGTGACCGGCGCTTGCTATCACCACTATCCGCTTGCCCTTGACACAGACAAAATCGCTCATTGTTGACGCCTTCCACTCACCCTTGACGCCTTCCACCCCCTGGCCGTTCGAATGGCATCGACACGAGCGCAACCACTCACTGTCGATGCTATCCGCTCGCCCTTGACACTTCCTGCTCCCTGGCCATTTGAACAGCGTCAACATGGGCACAATCGCTTGCTGTCGACGCCTTCCACTCGCCCTCGACGCCCCTCGCTGCCTGGCCATTTGAATGGCATTGACACAAGCGCAATCGCTCATTGTTGACACCTTCCACTCACCATCAATGCCCCTCGCCCCCTGGCCGTTCGAATGGCATCAACACAAGTGCAGCCACTCACTGTCAATGCCATCCGCTCACTCTCAACGCCACCCGCAGAACACAGAGTCCAGGTGCAGGTGCAGGTGCAGGTGCCCATGTTAGGTACCCGCACCTGGGACCCGTGCCTAGTGCCTGTGCTTCTGTGCTTCTAGCCATCTCATCTGGGTCAAAGTCTTCAAGCTCGCCCCAAAGTGCCATCCACTCTCTTCTGAGCTCGAGCAATGGTTTGGACACATTTGACTTAGATCCAACTGCCGGCATTACGCAGTTATGGCACTGTACCGAAAATACTAGATAAAATGTAACCCTAAATTTGGTGTACCCGACTTTTTTCTTGAATGGCCCTCCGACCCCCTGTGGCTATACAAGCTGACAAAGGTTTTCTACCAGCCATCTGTGAGAGGTTGAGGGACTTCAAAGTTTGCGCTCTTTCAATTTCCACACAGCCACTTGGATTCGTCCACACCAATCAACTAGCATATTGCCCTCAACCTCGAACTGACGGTGGGTAGGAGCCTGACCAGCCCGTCGGTGCGAGTGTGAGGGGGATTAAAGTTGGCGCCGTTTGAAATTGTTTCACAGCCACCGGGTTTATCCAACCAATAATCACTCGGATATCGCCCCCTCACACTCGCAGCACGGTGGAAAGGTGCCTGATCACATCCATGATTCGATTCGGTCTACTGGCTATCTCTCTCCCGACACGCCCAATCAATTTCACTCATCAACTCAGACCGCTTCTTTCTTCGTGTTCCTGCCAACAACAGGCGGGGTACCTTTGTAGCCAAAGGAAGTCTTACCGGAGGGAAATCGCGAACCGACACTCTTAGTGGTCCAGTAAGACAGGTCGGATTTCCGCCCGACGACACCAATATCAACTGGTATACAGTAGACTTTCTCGTAATGTATGTGGTAGTGGTGTATATATCTTATATTGTATCAACTTTGGGTGGCTCCCGTCGCGGGATGCGGGGGAAAAGGTCAATATACAGTAATTGTATAATGTATAGGTTGAATGGGTTGGTATACACTATGAGATCCCCCTTTAGTAGAGTTGAAACCGACTCGGAACTAGTGACCCGACCCTGCCACTGCAGCAGATGTCAAATGAATACTGTCGGGTGCCACAGAATGAAAGTTTCGCCTGTCGTCAACATCCATGACAATTGTTCCAAAGCGCCAGCCACGCCCAAAACCCTCACCTTACGGCCTCTCAACTTGAAGCACTCGAACAAGATTTAGAGGCGTCTGTCGCACTTCTCAAAAATTGCATTTTCGGCACTCCTCCATCCATCGACGAGTTCTTGAATCCTGTCCAAGAACAAGAGGACCCTGAGATCATGATGGAAGACCCCAGACGATGCAGCAATCATTGCAGAAGCTCGTCGACGAGAGGCGGCCCGGAATTGCGAGGCTATGGAACTTGACTCAGATGACAACGACGAAGACAAGTCAGCCGAACCAACTATGACGATATCCGAGCTGATCGCGCTGGCCGAGAAGCTTGAGACTGGATATATTTCACGGGCGGGTGCATATTCTCATCCTGATTTTCTTCATGTTCGTGCATTCCGTGCGGACCTTTATTGCGACGAGATGAAAAAGGCCAAGCAGACGTCGTCGTTTAGTCATGGTTTCTTCAAGACTGTCGAGCCGAGTACTAGCCAACTACCTTAGACGCCCCTCCGTGGGAAACATTTAGTATGGTATATACTTCATAATGTATTGCGATTCAGTGGCTCCCGACAGTATACGTTATGAGAAAGTCTACTGTACTATCAAATGATCCGCAGGTGTGCGCAGGTTTACACGGATGAGTCGTGTCCGAGTGGGCGTACGATATATAAGAACGCGGTCTTCATATCCGTAGGAAGCGCAAGAGACCACTTTGAATGACAATCTTCTCCATGATGGTCGGTTCTGGTGCTAAGACAAACGAGTGAACACAGACAGCGAGTGAAGATCACTGGATACGTACGGTCCATCAGTCCCTCCTCCTTGATCTTCCGCTTGATCGCCTCGTATTACCTGAACACGACAGGATTCATACGAGGCCCTGTCGACTTTTACAACATCACGCCCTCGAGCCGAGTGACGCGCCGTGGAAGCCGCACGCTAAATCCTTCATGTTGGACGTCAACTCATCGAGATCAACGATAAACTCGGACCTTGCGGCTGGTCCACGGCGACGAATTTGTCGTGGAGCATCGTCGACCATGAGCCCTTGGTCGTCGACGGCGTTTCGGAACGGATCGCCATCATTCACCTAGGAGGCCTTTCGTCCACCACTCTCAGGCTGGGGTGGCGTCTCTGACGAGTCGACGTTTAGGGAATTTGAAGGTGGGACGGCCTGCGACTGGATTCCGATGGCGTCCATTCCCTCTCTAATGGCTCGATTTATGGTTTTGCACGACCAAATGGGCAAGTCTTTTGGTGGCCGATGCGCGGGCCCGCTGCTTAACCCTTGTTAGGCGTATCAGCGACATTGGGTGCATCCCCATTGTCTTTCCAGGGTGTCAGAAACGATACAGCACGCGTCATTAAACCCGAACTACTAGTAATTTCGCGGACTAACAATGTTACACATATTATTTAACCCTCGTCATCAACTCACCCGTGGCTAAACGCGAGCACGACTGTACAGAGGAAGAGTTATCACATCCCCAGATCGAGTGGCATGTCCCAAAGTGACGTCCTTAGCTTGAGAGGAGTCTTCAATCGCGAACGCCAGCGCAGACAGCGAGAACAAACCTAAGTGTTTCTCGCCGTAGTCCTTTTCTCAACCTCACTTGTTTGCATAGGCCTGACTCGGAGGCAGAGAAGGAGCAGGCCAGGCCGTAACAGGGAGGCCCAACGCAGATCTAGGTTAGTACCTGCAGCCCAATGATCGAGATATGGCGTCCATCTCCATCGGCCATAGAGCATGTCAAAGCCACGAAGAGGCAAGTTCAGGACTCGCTTTTCTCGTCCAGCAGGCAATGCAGCATTCATGAACCCGCTTCTCCAATCAATCTGGCGAGGTACCTACCTCGCATCATCCTCAGTCGCCTACTGGCGATGATCCCGATATCCGTGTCAAATCACCGCCTCATGGACCTTCCCGTGCGCTCCTGAGTCCTCCACCTTACTTCGATTCGCCACCATCAGCAGACCTCGAAGCAATCATACTCCCCCTGTCAAACAACGCGGACCTTGCACGTTCCTACTACCCGCACCACCCGCAGAGCGCAGGAGGGCCCAAGACCCCTCTAGAAGCAACAAATCCCGCCGCCGACACGGAAGCGCAAGATGCCCCGGTAACTGGCGCCCAGCTCAAGCAGCTCACGGACCTGCTGCACATGTTTGCCGAGCGCATGATACGCGACGATCTTCGTATCAGACGAATGGAGCAGGAAATGGTCTCCGTGGAGACGACCCTCAAGAAGTTTGGAGACCTTCTGCGAGTAGCTTGTCGCGGATTATCTGATTCGGTGGGTTAGAGGTGCTGGATGAGCCAGACGGTTATGATGATGCCCCTGAAGCGCTGAAGCGGGTACTCGCGCGGGGGAACAAGATACGCCAGCATCTCATCGATGCTTGCAAACGTCTCTGATATCCTGTACATAAGTGTACATGCAGCTTCAACATGTGCGATGACAGTAAAATAACAGACGAGTATCTAGGGTGCTAAGGAAGTCGGTCACCGTCTAGATGTTCGAGGGATAGAGCATCTGAGCGTTGGCGGTGAGTTCAACCGCGAGTCCGGGAAGAAGAAAAAGTGAAACATACGATGCGTACGCCAGCGCCGAACGCACGCGGTGGAAGATTAGAGCTAAATTTCGACTTGACAACGCCAGAATTTCCATGTGGTCGAGTGACACGACTAGGGATGGATCGAATGAGCGACGCTTGCGAAGTCGGTGAGAGGACATACCCCCAAATGACACGAATCTTGGATCCTTGAATTTCTCGCTTAGCTCTGTAAACGTACGCTACGCGCTGGGAAACCATGGTTCAGAAAACAAGCGGTGGTGATAAAAGAGGGCAGACCTTGCCAAGGTAGAACTGAGCATCTTCCTTATTGGCCACGCCTTCTATCTGGATGAGTGAGGTGTTTGGGGTAGAGTTCCGCTTTGCACGCTTGTGTCA
>JBBPTU010000457.1:0-23672 GCA_038094295.1 Tylopilus aff. beelii | reverse complement strand
GCCGAGCCCTGGGACACCGATCATGGTGAGTCGACCACCTTTCGTGCAATTGCACTTACTCACGGATTTTACCAGAACGGCGTAGGTAACAAGGTTCGTGCAGATCTTCCTCTTTTTCTCTCGAGTACTCACGTGGATTTGGTGGCAGGGAAAGCAAAGGAGTCAGTGACGACTCATGACAAACGAGTGTGGGGTTATCTTTCATGTTCTTTCTTGTTCAGTATTTCGCTTGAACCGTCATCTTTTGAGGTCGTTTGTCACTGTGTATGTTATTGCTGTCGAAGTGAAAGGTACTTGATTATGTAAACTCTTGCAAAAACCTTCATCAACTCAGTACGGACACATCTACTGCTGCATATACTACCCTGCAACACCACTTCCTTTTCAATGTTGAACTCGTATTATCGTCGTCGACTGTTAACATAACGGACGAGCTCATGTGAATGATTTGGATTTGGCTAGGAACGATAGAGCTTCATGCTATACAAATGGTTTTGATCACACTTTGTACGCTCTCAATCGCTCCTTCAAGTTCGGTTCTAGCGCTCACTGTAAACAGTTGTTTAGTATATTGACCGACTCTGTCTGTTGACCACGGTTCCGGATAACAGGCCTTTGAGCAGGGTTCACGGACGGTCTCTAGCACTGGCTATCGGTTCGATTACCTCCGCAGTTGTCTTTCGCGTCATACGCGCATCTATGTCGAAGATTCCCAATCCAAACCATTCTTGCTTGTCCTTCCCGCCACCCGCCATGTAATTGCTAATGCTTGTTCAACCAGATCTCGAACGGCGAAACATCCAGTGGATGTCCTCCTCTTCAGAGACACTCTAAGTTGGAGAGCTGTATATCTCATAAGTACTTACATTTGATACATCCACGGTTTCTTAGGGCATTTGCAGCCATGATATCGAAGAATTATGATGATCGACTTGATTTTTGGTGGCCTAGAGAAGGTCCTTGCTAGATTCGGCAGCTGGGGCCCAGAGCTTTCCTAAGCACGATTCGCAAGCTTATTCATTTACTTCCCGAGCTCACCAGTCTAGCTGGGGCATTCTGTAAATGGATGGAAGTCACCGCTAACAATAGTCATCTTCAACACAACTTGTCTTTTCCGTACGATACTGGGCACAATTAGTCAAGATGTTCTCCAGTTCATATCAAATGAAGAATGCCTTCCCAATAATTGTATTTGGGGTTCGAATTGGCAGCATCTAAATTATGTCCACCACTGGGGTAATTTTATTCATGAAACAAATACTTAGCTCGGATGAGGCCGACCTTTTCACGGTGATGACAGGCATGGAAGAAGAATAGGCCGGCAGTCACCGACTCAGATTAGTTTGTAGCGTGTCTGTTCTTGATATATGGCAGTTTGTCTAACTATCACCAGCACCATCCTGCTTGCGGAGCGGGAGAAGATGTTCTCTCACAGAGATTAATTAGAACCCTGAGGTGTAATCTGGACTCATTGAGGTACATAAGACAGTGGTTATTGTGGTGAGAGATATAGCTCACGATGCTCATCATCAATGCTATGCTTGTACTGCCTTAGTGATGAGGTGCGCGGTGTCCTTCATCTAAATACCCCTTCGATTCACTACATGTCTTCGTGACTAGGAAGAATAATGGCACTATCCAGTACTTCCGCATGCTCAGAGCATGGCTAGAAATTATGCCGTTTCTCCGTTAAGTTCTCGCAAGTTACTATGGAATCCAGTGAAGTAATCAATGGACTAATTGTCCCAGACAGACGCAAGTAGCAGTCATCAATCACTGCGTGCAAGTGGGTGGTGGTGTTCTTCGTGTTTATAACGCGCCATTAACCGGTGCTCATATCACAAAGTATGTAACACAGGGTTATTTCAATGTTCAATCAGGTCTCTCTCCTCGAAGGGGTGGTATTTGAGGTGTATGTCCTGGGTCTGAAACAAGCCATGCTTTCAAGTTTCGTTTCTTAGTTTTCAAGAGCATGTAAAGGCTAATTTCTTCGCTTTATACAATAAGTATCCGTGTGGAACATAGACCATTGTAATTGTCCTTTTTTTGGCCAAGCGATATTCAAGTGAGTACAGCTACGCAGTGCAGTGACTAGAGACTGATTAACGCAGTAGCGACACCGGTGGCGTGTTTGGATAATTGATTACATAACGTAGCTTCCTTACCCAGGCCCACGACGCATTTGAAAATACCCCTTTCAAGTTGTTCGAATTCATGGTGCAGACAAGATCAGCCGCACAGCGAATGGAGTCTGTGGAATCCAACGCCAGACAAGGGGAGTTTCAGGAAGGCAACTCTACCAAACCGCCTGCAAGAAGTGGTATTCGGCCAGTTGCCAAAAAACCTTGCACCGACGTGGCTGCCTCTAAGAAGCGATGTCGTGGAAAACCAAGTGAACTATGCCAGTTGAACCTCGACGTGTTGTTCCTCGTGAGTAGATAATTTCTCTTCTCAGAATCACCTTGTCCGTTGAATGTGCACGACCATGTTAGATTGCTGCCTACATTCATCCCTTGGACCTCCTAAATCTCGCGCGCACGTGTAAATCTCTTCGGGAACTTCTCATGGACAAATGCTCGGCTTTCGTATGGAAAACTGCTTTTCAACAAGTCGATGGCTTACCCCCCTGTCCGACCGACTTGACTGAACCTGAGTACGCAAATCTCGTGTTTTTTTCTCGTTGTCATGTACGTCGCCAACTCATTCGGGTAGTTTAACGTCCTGCTGAGTTGGTTGTAGAATTGCGGAAAATATACGGCTGCTATTTTCTGGAACGTACGCCGCAGGTTTTGTCCAAGTTGCCGCATAAGACAGTAAGGTTTCTCATGTGTTTTTGGTGGGCAAGTTCATCGACGCATGGACGACCTTAGCCTTCGTCTTCTTTCATCATGCAATGAGGTAATTCGCAAGAACAGAGTCCTGGCCGTAGAATATATCACAGTAAAAAAAGGTCTTACACTGTCGTTTCCATGCATCACACCTTCACACATCTACCACAGGAATTTCGGAACGAGTTGATAGAGTTCAGGCGGCCTTGTTCATGGACGAGTATCGCCTGTCTTCTGACAAAAAACAATTTATATCCGACAAAGCAAAACAGAGTAAGATTATTCTTAAGGTTCGCTTGGTATTGTTTCTTTTACCCAGTGTCTTGACTAGTTTTTATTAGCATGCAGAAAAGTGTGAGGCGTGGCAAAAAAAGAGGGATCTAGAACGCAGGAGGAACATCAGGGAGCTTCAACAACAACGATCCCAAAGGTTTGCCTCCTTAATGGTTTGATTCTTCTGAATGCTGAGTTGGCGCAGCATACTTCATCGCCTCCAACAGCACGGATATTCGCGGGAGATCAGTTACTTTGGCAGCAGTCATATTCAAAAATTCCGCGAGTCCGATTTCAGGTCTACAAAACCACTCACGGATAAAGGTTGGATAACAAATTAATTCAAATTCCCTCAAATTCATCCTTGATCCACTAGAATGGGAGAAAATGTGGCCTAAGTGGACTGAGATTATGAGCACCCTTCGGTCACGGTGGCTGGAATCCAACATTTACCGGCCACGTCGGGACGCGTTGGCATCTGCATATACCCAATTTGTGCAAAACCCGTCACCGGATGCACCCGCGTTTGATCTTCTTCCACATGTAGCTGATGTCGCCCGCTTTCCTCCTTTCGCGGATCTTATCAATGCTCCTGAAGGAATTTCTGTGAAACGCCAGTCATATACACCTGTTTTTGCGGAGCTTCCTGGACTAATTGGTGAATGGAAAAAGGAACTCGATGCTGAACTCGCTGAACTGGTGAAGATCCCTCTTCGGCTATCTTCAAGGAATGCCTCAGGTTCTCGGGCAGTGGCACTAAACAACACGCGCGCAGAGTCGTCAGCGGCACATTTGAACAAGCTACACTTGGCCTCTGCTCTGTTTCGAACAGATTACGGTGGCGTGTTTCGTTACCACGAGGTATTCTCAGTTTCCATGCTCAACTGCCAGTACGAGGATTGCCCCGAAGATGAATTCGATCGTTCTGGGTCTATCTCGGACCGATTTGGCATCCATTTCCTTGCGGAAGCTCCGTACATTGTCCATGCATGCGGATTGGACCCAAATATCGCCACGACAGATGACGTGGACCATCGTAATGCTCGACTAAAGTGTCTGTTTTGTGAGGGTCCTACGCTTGTTATGGACTGGAAGCACGCGGTATGATACCCCTGTTAACGAATGGAATCACCACCGAGCATCTAATGACTAATAATAGATGTGGCATGCTTATTCCTGTCATCAAAACAGCTCTCCGGCTGGAGTGTCTCTATTCAAACCACCGCGCTGGCAACTTGTCGGTGACGAACATATCGATGCGATTCAGTCTGTCGAGAAGTCCGTTGGAAAAATACTTCCTTGCTTTCTGCTATGTCTATTATGTAGACACCATGTCGGAGACGCAAAAAGAGGCATTAGTGAACTTTCGGGGCATATGTGGTTCGGGTAAGCGCTTCCATCGTAACTCAACTGGAAGAGGCCGAACTAAGCCCCATAAACAGTCATTCTCTGAGTATAGCGAGGAATGATATAAAACAAGGAGTGCACTACGCAGCTGTTGGCATGTTCGGTCACCAGTCGAGGCCTATCGAGATGATCGAAGATGGAGAGCATGTCACCTTCAAGGTACTGCCGAAGTAAAGGAGGTAACCGCATGATCAACTTCGAACCGAACCTATTACGGTTGGGACTAGACTGAACTTGAGTAGGTTAGAACCATGAACGGCAGCAGCCGTAGAAGAAATGCTTATCTACTCTATGTATGCCTTTTAAACCTAAACCGACTGTATCACATTCAGACTTGACCTCCTACGCCTCTTCTGATGTTATATGACACTGATACGACCACCAGCACCTGAGTATCAAATCAACAACAGTCGACTGAACGAAGTGGTTTCCGAAATTATCAAGTGGGAAGATCCTTCCAGCTAATCCAATTTGTCGGTGACAGTATTTCTAGAGCCTGGTACCTTTCAAGTTTTTGCTGATGATTCTCTGAGTCACTCCGAGGCCATTGTTTATCACATTTTTCGCCAACGGTCAGGTTCAATATCAACGCAATAGGGTTGGCTTGTTCATCGATGACATGACCGCGACCATATGCTTGTGATAGTAACGTAATGTCTACAAGTCATGGTCCCTTCGAGGCCTCGAGAGTTGGTAATCGTCGGCCGGGGGTGTTGTTCTTCCCTCTCGCAGCGGCCTAGCAGCCTGCCCAGATGTTGTCGTTTCACTGAAACAAAAGCAGACGATAGTTCCTACTTACATTGCGGAACAACCGTCAATCCGAAGATGCGCAGATACGAGTAAACTTAATTTTCCACGCGTTACCACGTCCGATGAGCTGGGACAGGATTGACTCAGAGAATGACAAAGTAGACTACCAGTAACGAAGAACCACTGGCGGCATCCGCCGGTCTGGAATACCGAACACTGAACCCCGTTCGCGTACCCAGAGTACAAATCCCCCCAGTATCCTCTTATCGCCTTCCTAATCTTCGCCTTGTTCAACACCCGCGAACACCATCGTGATTCCGCCAGAGTCATCGCTTGATAAGCCAAACCCGGTGTCAATCTGGCTGCCACGTCTACCCCGGACGTCACGCGCGTACAACTCGCGGATGCACAGGATGAATCGAGGAGCTAGGGTAAACGCGGGCACGTAATCCACGATGTTCAACAGTACCATTTGCCATCCTCACGTTGGGAAGTTTCCTAACAGGACCAATATATTGATGATGCCAATCAGCAAGACGCTGTGGTAGAAGAATTACTGTTAGCTTTGCTGTTTGTTTGTTTGCGTTGCAGTCGAGGGTGTAGAAAGAAGACATACGCGATGAAATAGAGGATGCCATGCTTCACAAGCATGTTCATGTATCGATTGATTCGCCATCGCTTCGTCACACGGCGCGTTTGGAGCGATTGCCTTACGAATTGGGCGATCATGAAAACACACAAAACAGTACTGTGCATCATGGGTAGAATGTTAACCATCATCGCCAAAAATGAGGAGATCTGTGGCCATTTGCAGGCTAGCAAGCCATCTGTCTGGATAGTGACCTCTATACATTTGCCAAAGGGTCGAGTTAGTGAAATATACAGCACAATATCTTTCAGCAAAACGACCACACACCTGTCGTACTCCTTACATCACTCAATATCGCAGCATCGACGGAGATGAAAATGATCCCTAGAGAAAACAACGCAAGGAGAAAGCTAAGGATTAACTTTGATCGATTGTACATTGCCCAGACACGTAGAATCATCGCGACCACAAGTACAGCCCTTGTCATTCACCCTAAAGGTAACATCACAACAACTTACGATCGGCAGCACCAATAAAGAGAAGGAACGACCACGCATTACATTGTCTATTGAATAAACATCAAGTCACATTGTGAAGCCAAAGGAGAGAATAGATGCGCACAGCATCTACAAGCAAACACTTGAGAACTCTCGTGAGCGATCAAAATCAGAAGAAATGTACTTTTGCAATGCTAAGTATGAAGCTGATCCTAGCTTCGGGAGAGGTTACGATTTGATTGATCTCATATTGGAACATTGACATACAGAAAGCACCAACTCTGATGGGCCACCTAATGTTAGTATCTAGGTTACAAATCAAGACCGCTGGCCTACACAAGGTTGCATAGGCTCGCATAACGAACCTATTATTAGATGGATGCCCTTAGCTTGTCGCGGGTCTTACTAGTACAGTAGAAGAGGACGCACAAGAATGAAACAGCGTTGATACCCAGGTCCAGGGTTTAGTCTACGGTCTCGTCAGGAGCGCTTCGTACCTAGGAACATATATTTGCGTACCCAAACATATTCTACCTACACGGGTCATCAGTCAGCAGTAAAGAAAGTCATATACCATGGTGTCAATTTACCTCATCTGGAAAGGTGAGGACTGAAGATATATAATTTAGTGTGTCGAATGAGAACGGATGTGTTATGGCTCACCGTAATCATACCAAACAGCGATAAGCTGAATCACTGTGACGAAGTTGCGATACTGACCTCATGAAGCAAGTGAGGATAAGCGTACAATTAGCGTAATCATTCAACCGTAGGTTTTTCAGCGCGGGGTCCAGGGCCTTGGAAAACATGGTCAGGATGGATGCGTACCAAGAGACAATTGTAAGGGTCGTGGATATGGAGAAACCTCCACTCTTTATAACAACTGTGGGACTCACTTAGGTGTCATCACCGGCTTTCGAGGCTTTATCGCTATCGCCGGCGCGCCATCAAATCCGACCAGATTACTTCGCGTACTACTCCTATTTTAACATGAGGCTTACCATGACACGTACATCAATAGCAGCTATGGTTGATGGCCAACCTTGCTCAAACCGATGAGTCGGAACCGACACCTCACCGACTCGCGATGGAAGTCGCATTGCAGGTCTCGGTCACTCTCAATGGAAGGCTGTCACGTTCCATGGAGGCCGAGGCCACCGCCATCTGACTTGCTGAGGTCGCCTTTCCTTTTTTTTGAAGCTACGCTCAGTGAGTTGATCGCTGCACTAGCAATTGTGCGTACATTTAATGAGAAGTGACTTTCAACCGGAGCGAAGTCGCCTGCCAAGTCTGGTGCACAGGGTTAGGATCTGCATGGCAGATGATAAATTCGCCGTCGACCTATGCATATTCTTCCTTTCCCACCCTCCTCTCCTCTCCCTGGGTACAAGAAAATAAAAGTGAAAAACGTTCGTTCGTCGACTATCAAGGATGCTGCAAGTTACACTGCGCAAAGCCCATTCACGTGTAACATCCTATCACGTTTCGTATAGATGCAATAGTTCTTGTACAGACTTAAGTGCGTACTAAATTAAAGTGACTCGCAAGCACTGCGGGAGTGACTCACTGGACATGTCCTCCACCCTGGTCCAAAAAATGTTAATATGATAACGGAGACTGGGGTTAATCAGTCGTCAGCGTGGAGGTCTTCAGGCAGTAGTACGAGTATTACGGGGACACGCCTGGGTTCTAGTGCTATCGAGGGGCTTCGACAGACGATACCTGTATGGTTTACCTGCAGGCATGCCGACTTAAGCATACCCATATTTTCGAGGATTACCTTCGCAGCAGTATCTCCGCTGGCCTGATTGTCTGACAATACGCCAAGAGACTGCAAGTAGTGTCAAACGTCGGAGAACACACTCACGCTACGAACTAGAGGCATGCGGTACTGCTACTGAAGGCGGCTCAGTTCGCCCCTGTCACTGCATTAGCGCCGGGTTGCGCGACTTGAAATCGGCGTTATATCCATGTTGACGGACCCACTGCGTCCGGAATACATCCAGTCCAGACTAAACCCGATATTTTGTTTTCCGACCCGCGTCGGAGATGCGGTGCCAATCTTCGACCACCTTGTACTGAGTCACCGCCTCAGCTCTCCGGTGCTAGTGACGCTAGTGAGTATTTGAGCGTTGATGTTCACTCACAAGGTGGTAATATTGTGGCATACACAAATGCAACCATCCTTTGCTATGGATGAAATCGGGGCAAGAGCTTGGACACAGAGTGAACTAAAGCGTGCATGGCGTTTTGTACAGTGATGAGTCGTTGGGGAGCAAAGCTTCTCGGAAATTGCCGTAGTACATAGCTAACGGGCAGTTTCAACTTGAATCCATCAAATTATCTATCATCACTTGGTCGTTTCGGACGCATCATTCGTCCACTTTTTCGAATTTGTTACTTTTCTCTACTCAGTATCGGTGTGTATGTATTACAGCAGAATATCGCTACACATGACAAGACAGGGATCTCACAAGTGCAAGCTCCAATTATACGGTGCTATGCCACCTGCCATTTGGGCGGCGGCATAACCCCATCGTATATCCCCTTGGAGACACGAAACAATCATTTCATGACCGCCAGCTAGCCATCCAGAAGGTTGTCACCAGGTGCCACCAAGTTGTATCTGTCGCTAGATACACACAAGAAGAGATGCTTACAACGCTCAACTGAAAGTTGACGTTGTCATGCTATGGTGCCCTTTTTAGCGCCAATTCAGGTCCCGGATCAGCAAGTTTCCTATCTCCGAAGTCTCAGACGAATCTCGGAGCGGATTATTGTCAAGTATCAGGGTACATATTCAAGTGAAACGTGTTTTTAATGATAATTTCCGATGTGATCAAGTTACTAACTCTTGGGACCCCGGCCTTGTAAGAGTGACGAACGACAAGGCTCTCATCGAGGTAGAGGACCTGTTTGGATGAAACGTGCTTTTGCTAATGTGATACCATCAAGTTACTGAGCCCATGGCGCTTGCAGATCTTCATGCTGAGCACTGGTCGCTCCTGAGGTCATGAGGCTTGACGGTTCAACGGCCCGCAATGAAGAGCTCCTTTCTCCAGAAAAAAATACTTGAAGCACTTTCAGGTCAAGGTTCAACGACAAGCCGCCCCCAATCATCCTTTAAGAGCCCTGAACCCCCGTGCCGTGGATGCCATTCACTTTTATCTAACGAACATGTCTCGGTCCTGCGCCACCAGTAATGATGGGTTACGGAAGCGAGACGTCGATATATGCGACACGCAATGGACAACTGCTGAACTTACAATGACCACGGATGAGGGCCGCAAAACTGACCAACTCCTGGATCAACACCAAACGTGAGTACACAGCGTGTTGTCTGGAAAGTACGTGCTCAGCAGCATACCTTTCAGATACGAATTTGGTGGTCCATGGGGTGTGACGGCCATAATGACCGGGTTCCCCGTACTCATGTATTACCTCTGGATATGCCTTTGGTTTTACGACGGGAAACTCATTGCGCCTACTTCTATAGGTGGCATCGTCCCCTTTCTTCATCGCATGTGGGTTCATATTCGAGATGTGGGTCCTTTGGCAAGCCTCGGACAGAACGATCGTTGATATGGTCTGCATAGGATGCTAACCCGAATGCATATGCCTGGAAAGTGTACACTGGTCTCATCGCCTATCAGCTTTTCCTTGCTTGGGTCATGCCAGGTTACCGGCAGGAAGGACTTCCGGTTCCTTCACTTGGTTACAAGAAGTTGATATACAACTGCAATGCCCTTTGGTCTATCTATGCCACAATCATCACTGCCGCCCTACTCCACTGCTATAACATTTTCAGGCTCACTGAAATCATCAACAATTACGGTCATATCATGACAGTTGCGATGATTTACGGTTTTGCAGTCTCCTTTGGTCTGTATTTCTTCACCGTCGCAACCGGTAACCAAATTCGCATGTCTGGCAATTTCATTTACGACGTCTTTATGGGCGCTTGCCTGAATCCTCGCATTGGCCCAATTGACCTCAAGATGTGGGCCGATGTCCGCATCCCTTGGGTCATTGTCTTTTTTTTGGCGGTATCCGGTGGCTGCCAGCAGCTTGAACATTACGGATATGTCACCCCTGTAAGTCGCAGCTTGTTTGGCGACACTCGCTGCTCACCCTACCTGCTCAGAATATGGCCTTCATGATTCTGGCTACCTGGCTTTATCTGAACGCTTGGTGTGTATTTTCAACCCCGTTGATGACCTCTTTACGATACCTATGTGTACAGTGGGAAAGGGGAAGAATGTATCCCTCAGACTTGGGATATCTTCCATGAGAAATGCGGATTCATGTTCATTTTTTGGAATTTCGCCGGCATTCCATTCGTATGCTCTAGTTATCTTTGACGCGATTTTCAAGCACTAATCTTCATTTTAGGCATATGTTTATTCTGTCGTTTTCATGGCGTCACATGACCCCTCCGAGTATCAATTCTCCACTCAAACTTACGTCCTTCTTTTCACTACGCTGCTAACTGCGTACTACGCGTAAGGTGTCTACCCGTCTGACTGAAGATAACCTAATGTACTGTTATTCAGCTGGGATACCTCTATGATGCAGAAGAGTCATTTCAAGATGCAGAATCAAGGTATCACTGAATTCCGCCGTTCCTTCCCTCAACTACCCTGGGGTACCCTGAAGCATCCAGATTTCATCCAAACCGACCATGGGTAAGCCCACTTACCGTACTTATTTGTCATGTCTTGTCTAAGCTGTGCGCAGCAACCGCCTCTTGATTGATGGCTGGTGGAGGTACTCTCGCAAACCTGTATGTCCCCTATTTGTATTTATGTATATTCTGATTCGACATTCCGTTAGAACTACGTTGCCGACTGGGTCATGTCCTTCTGTTGGGGTGCGATCATCGGTGGGGCAAGCATCATCCCATACTTCTATTGCATCTTCTTTATCGCGGTTCTCATTCATCGCTGCGGCCGCGATTTTGAACGTTGCTCTATCAAGTACGGAAAAGACTGGGAACGTTATTGTTCCGTCGTAAAGTATAATTTCATCCCTGGCATCTACTAGGCACCATCTTGAAAGTTGACGACCCACTGATTCTTCTTGAATATATTTCTCATTCATATTAATCACGGCTAGGACGGTATATCAGACACCGATCGTTGTTCCGAGTATCATTATTGCCTGGCGGTTTATCGTGCCGTACCCTTGCTGTGCGACCTTTACCAGTACCAGGGCGTGGATCGCACTGAGATCTCAAGTTAGCCCCATACGAATGCACTGGAGTTGGCTGTGCTGCTTCGCTGGAACAGAATCTGACTCCGTCGCTCCTTCCGATAAGGCATTTTGTGGGTCCGTGTTGCTGTAGATTGACTGCGCCTTGATCACGCTACACTGCGTTTGCCAGCGTGTGGGTCCAATATGGGCGACTGCCTGAGAAAGACTGGACAGAACAAGAAGCACCTCCTATAGAGCATGCACCCCACGCGAAGCGAGATCCTCACAGGCTGCGCCGCAGGAAAGGAATATGAGACCCCCTTGCCCTGATGGATCTCTCCGGGAAGAGACGCTCGTGGTCGGGTATAGATAGCGTCCGAACAGGTCCCTATGCCCCCCTCATCCCCTCATTCCCTACCCAACCATCTACCATGGGCGGCGGACTCGGAAGAGTCACTAAACACCCCGAGTACTACCTGAGCGATGGGAGCGTATCGTTCTTGGTAGGTTCGGTCCAACTCGGATCCCCAAGATCGTTTTCGGCTGATCAAACGTGCTCGTGTGGCGGCTGCATTCAAGACGGGAAATACCCTCTACCGCGTACACCGCTCATTTTTCGAGCGTGAATCGGAGGTCTTCCGCGATCTCTTCGCGAGCGCTGCGAAGGAAGATGTGGAGTCCGGAACCGACGCCAGACCATATACCCTTGATGTCAAATCCCACGAATTTGAGCAATTCCTGTGGGTCTGGTACGACCGGTGAGTAGCCGACTTGAGGTGCCGTCGAGTCGATCGGTTGATCGGTTGATCGGGCAGCGATTACTGTTATAACGAACAGCCAAAACAGAACTGGATCACCATTCTCCGGCTCGCCAATCGCTGGCAGTTCCACAAGATCAAGGAGCTGGCGATTCGAGAGCTCGATGCTCTTAGACTCTCCCCTGCGGAGAGAATTGCCATCTACAGCGAACACGGCGTCGACGACGATCGCCTCTTCGATTCATACGTAGAACTTTGCAAGAGCCCAACCGTGCCAACTCCCGAGGAAGCTCGCTTTATGGAAATGGAGACGTTGATCAACATCCTTCAGGCGCGCGAAGACGCGCAGCACAAGGCATACAAGTTGCGCCACGAAAGCCCGACGAGCGCAGGTTTGGAAGACGAAAGTGTGAGAGAGATCGTCTCGAAGTTTTTCAAGACAGGCTTGGACCCTCGTTCTAATGGTACTTCCATGGGGTCGAGGGTGCAAGCTTCGAACTTGAAGCTGAATGGCGAGCATCCTCGAGGGGTTGGCTCAAGCACAATAATACTAGGAGATCCACAAGTACCGGATAGGAGGACACCATCGAGCGAGCCATCCTCTCACATGGTATTGAAACATTTGCCACAATAATGTTATCTCAGCTAATGCGCATGGATAGGACAGCTCTCCTGCGACACAAAGCAAGAAAAAGGAAAGTCAAGAGCGCGAAGCAGAGGCGGAGAAGCTACAAGCTGGGAAGGGGGAGGACAAGAAGCCCGCGAAAGCACAGCGGAAGGCAGAGAAAGAGAAAGAGAGGGAAGAGAAAGAGAGGAAGGAGAGGGAGGAGAAAGAGAAGAAGGAGAGAGAAGAGAAAGAGAGACTAGCGAAGGTAGAGAAAGCGAAGCAAGAAGCGAAAGAGAAGGCGGGCGAGCAGAAACGTCAAGGGACCCCTCTCCGCTGAACCGTATGTCCAACTCAGCACTATTCTACTCCGACTAATGCCTGCCGTATAGTGGGTCAAGTGATACCCGTACCTTTGGTTCGCACATCTCAGTTCCAGTCAGAGGACGTTGTTTGTTTTCTCATCACCTGCATAGCGTTTGTCGTCAACCGATATATGTAACTTTTGTACATCATGATCCCAATTGATAACGTTCTATTTACCCCGTGTTGTCAAGGCGAAGGGAAACCCGTAGAGAACCGCTCTAGTGCGAGCAGAAAGGACAAGGCGTAAATGCTGCAAGCCAAAATGCCGCGACTGAGTCTTACAATGGGGCTACATCAACCTCTGCCTGAGCCAAAAGACGAAGTAGAGTGAGCTAGGTGACGCACCAACACGCAAGTAGACAGTGCTCACTGTCTGCATCGCTACGCTGAGATATTCTTCTGATTACTGTCTCCCGCTTTTCTACCCCAAACTACCTCCGACCACCGTATTCCCTCCGTAGGGCGTTTTGATCCCTCCCTCTGCCCGTGCACCCGAGCGAGGTTTTTGAGTCTAGCTATTTCCTCGTCGGTGACGGGCGCGCCAGAGCGAAGCTGCTGGGCGAGGTCTTCAAGGATGGAGACTTGAGCATGGAAGCGAGCACGATCTTCTCTTTCAGTAGTTCTTTGCCAGAGCAGATGGATTGACAAGGACGTGAGCGCGGTGGAATACAAAATATGAGGCAAGTATGGTATGGTCATGGCTCAAGATTACGAAACACCACCCAGCCCTACGAACAGACTCATCAATGCATCAGGTCCGGTCTGGCCGACCTGTGGCCTCGACGACGCAACTCTAAATTAATGCCAGCTCTGGAAATACAAGTAATCTATGTGAATACGACTGTTTTCCTATATCAGCTGACGGTGGTCGATATCAACGACTGTTTCTTTTTCTTCGACTTTGACCCAATCAACCCAGGAGCAGGGATAAAAAAAAAGTGAACTCACATGGGTTTGAGTCTTCGAGGAGGCCTTGCTCGCAAGCTGTTTAAATTGCTGGAACGGATTCAAAATCTCTCGAAGTGCTTCATTCCGGGAGACAGGTTTCCCGTCAATCTGAACACCCTCTGTAAGCAAAACGAAACCGTCCTCCCGCCCGCCTGGATGTGTTAGCCGAAGGATAGCATCCTGCTTGTGTCCCGTAAATCGATAGGCGTTCCGTTCCAGCGTAAACTCCAGCCGGGAGTTGAGGACGGAGTAATTCTCCACCACGATCGTATCCAGGGGCGGCAGCACCTTTCCTCGACGATAACTCCCTGGGACCGACCCAGGGAACAGCCAGAGCTTCCGAGCATGCGAACGTCTCACGTTGAAGAGTCGTAACGCGACGACAGATCCGACCCCGATGTGAAAGCATGCGAGCGCAAGCCGATGATTAGTGGGCCGAAGCTCTCGTTTCGGAGGTGCACCTTCCTCGTCACCCGGAACGTCGTATGTCCAGTACCGCCAGGCTAGCGCGGCACCCGTACCTCTGTAGGATCCATAGGTGGTTGAGCTATAACACGCGCATTGGAATTTGGAAAGCACGAACGTGAACACCGCATCGAGGAGGAAGAACAGCCAGTTCAGTTGTATGGGCGCGGGTGGACGAGAGAGCTCATAAAACGGCACGGTGGTGATTTTGTCGAGTACTTCAGACTCTGGGGTCTTGAATGCTCCTTTTACCTTGCTAAGGAATGATATTCGACGACGGTGAAGGGCTTCGTGACGACTTTGCCCGCGGATGGTGTTGAAGAGGTGCGTCGAGGACCAGCGACACAGGCCCGCCATCGGCGTAGATGTTTGACCGAGTCCAAGACTAAGATCACGTGGGAATCTTTGGACCCGTCCACTATACCGCCAAGGTTTGATCTGAAGACATACACGTTGTGGCAGAGTGGAATGAGGATGTGGACATGTGTAGGATGCGTGCGCCGCGTATGTTTTGTTTCTTGACTTTTTCCAAAGTGGTGTTGATCCACTCTACTCCGGGAGTCGACTCTCGTTCCTCACGTGTCCAACTCTCACCGCGACAACAGGGCGGACCATGACGGACTCACCTTTCATCGAATCCTGGCTCGCTGGACCTCAAAGAACTCAGTTCTTCACCCGGACCTACCGTCCTTCGTCGCCCGCCAAAGCCGTCGTGGTGTTCGTCCACGGCTTCGCGGAGCACATCGCGCGCTACGAACACGTCTTCCCCACCTGGTCTTCACGCGGCATCGCCGTTTTTGCCTATGACCAGCGCGGCTTTGGGAGGACCGCACAAGACGAGCAGAACAAGAGCAAGGACAGCGCATGGGGAAAGACGAGCTGGAAGGAACAGTTCGAGGACATTGAATGGGCCGTCGGGCATGCCAAGCAGCAATTTGACGGTGTGCCTGTCTTTTTGTACGGCCACTCGATGGTACGTCGCACCTCCCTTTTCCCTTCGATCCAGAAGACGAAGGAATACTAGGGTGGCGCGTTAGTCCTCGCGTTTCCTATTCGCACGCAAGGGTCGTCCGAGGCCGTGTCAAGTATCTCTGGGGTCATCTCCACCAGCCCGCTTATCTTACAATCCAAGCCCGCAAGCAAAGTCGCACGGTGGATTGGTAGTAGAGCAAGTCGCATCGCGCCCTACCGCTTAATTCCTGCTCCGGTAAACCCAAAGGTAGGCCACCCCTACTATCCGTACGTCCAGTGAGATTAAAAGCCCTAGGAATTATCTCACGACAGTGCGGTTGGTGAAGCGTACTTGAAAGACCCGCTCATCAAACTATCTGGTTCCCTCCGAGGGCTAAGTGACATGTTGGATGGGGTACGTATCCCGCGTTATTGTCGTCTTCGAATGCATGACACCGACCTTTTCAGGGAGAGGAGCTCCTGGCCAAAGACTATGCTCAGTGGCCGGAAAAATTGCCCGTGTGTACTTTGTGTTCGCTTTTCGTTTTTTGCACTGAATCCGCGATAGGTTTTATTTCTTCATGGCACTGAAGACCAGGTAGGTCTATTCGTCCATCCACCCTGAATCATAGTAACCAATAGCATCCTCCCAGGTCACGTCGTTCAAAGCGACCGAGAAATTCCACGGGCTAGTCCCAACGAAAGACAAGACGTTTTCACCATACACCGTACGTTGCTCTCCACCCGCCAAGCAAGTCTCACTTATATCCACAAAGAATGGTTTTCATGAATTGCACAACGAACCAAATGGAGTAAAAGAACAGGTGATCGAAGAGTGCATCGCGTGGGTAGAGGCTCGTATTTCTTCGAGCTGTACTTCAAAGCTATGAGAGTGACTATGTGTTACCATTCCTGGAACATGGCGATAATATGGTTGTAACCGTAGGCAGCATCTCCTTCCCGCCTTAACTTAGTAGCACCTTGAATCGAGTAATAGTATTACTCTGCGAGTTCTGGAATTTGATGGTATCAGGGATGGGCTCCAAAGTAGTCCCGCGGGGGAAAAAAGCTGGGGGGCAGCGCGATAGGGTACAAAGGACTTATCTGAATCATTCGCAGCTATTCCGGTCGCCGTCTTTTCACATCCTCATTCCGGTTGTCGCAGCTCTTACTGCTTCCAGGTTGCGTTTAACCCCTTCAACGTCTCGCTGTGGTGTCTGAAGCAGGCCCGGACGATGGATATGCGCACGCCATTGAAACTGTCGCCAAGCATCTGAATAGAGGACCAATCTTGGGATAGGCGTGGAGCGTCAGTGGGGAGTAAATGATAGTGTAGGAGAGATCGAACGGAGGGAGAGTAGCGCAGCGGATGCCCGCGCCTTCACCGTGGCACCAGAGGCTCGTGTTCTCAAGCCCCAGGGTGAAATGGATCTACGATGACTGGATGCGTGGCACGTGGAATAGTGGAAGCGAGGACGGGGTAGCACTGGGAGCGTGCCTAGTTCTATGCGGATCTAGTTTTCAAGATTGCTTGCCCCTGAAGCTCCTCGTCCGTCGTCACCCCGCGACGACAACAGGTAGTTTTTACCAATGCGGTAGTTTATGTGTCCCTCTGCCTGCCAGTGCAAGGTGGCTATGGTTCGAATCCCACCTTGCTTCTGCAGCCGTCCATGACCACACTTATCCCTGCCTGTCACAATATAATGGGGAGAAGCTATGACATCAATGTTCCTTCCGTCCCATACGAGAAGTCGCCTCTGGATGTGGGCGCACTTCGCTTCGAGTGGGTTCGTGGGCCCGTGGCGTGCATGCTGGTGCCATGCTGGTGCCAGTGACGCATGTTCGGGCTTACTCAAATCATGCCAGTCCGAGCTTTTCGATCAGGCCACGCTACATCCATAACTTGAAGTATGGTCTGTGATTCAGACGACGGTCCATCGGGTCGCTTCACGCGATGAGAAAGATGTACGTAACCGATGACAACTTCTGGGAGCTTGTCAACTTTCTCCCCTCGTGGAATGTCTACCGAGATGGGCTGCCAGAGAGAACGCGGTGTGCAGAAGGATTCCATCATTTTGTCAACTTGTAAGTATTACAATTTGCAGGAGCCTGCCGCTTTACCGAGTCGGAGTTTATCCTTGCTATCGGGTTTTCCCGAGACCCGCCAAGGCCCAAGAATCTCTGATTTCCTGTTCTTCGAGAAGACACCCACCGCGAATCCGAAGCTGGCAGGCTGACCACTTCCGGTGTTCATGTCATCTCTCCAACGCGTGTAGTACAGTCATGACCCCACTGCCCATCAGGCCCCATCTCCCGATCTTCTGGCCCACTGATGATCCATGGAACGCCGCCCAGGACATCAAAAGACGCATGGAACCCACAACCTCTTTGTGATTGAACATTGTGCAGAGTATGTGCTACTTTGTTGACGATTTGATAGCTCTGTACGTTCATGTTACCATGCCGCAACTCACACTGGAGCTATCGTTCAGTCGAACAGCGATCGTGCTGTACATTCCTAGGATTTCCCATAGTATTGTTATGGGTCACGAAAAATAGGTGGCATGCAACTCGAATCTGGGGGAAATGACCGGTCGGAAATTAATTCGTTGCGCGAGCGAGCAGGAGCATCCACTAACCAGTCTAAAACCCAGTCGACCATGACTATATAATGGCTTCAAGATAAAGGTAGAATCCTCAAGCTCTCCATATGCAGCCTGGAACAACGGCCTCCTTGACTGGTGTCCCTCCCTTCGTATGTGACAATAGGGACGAACTCCCACCTATTGCCTCTATGTTCTGCCTTCCGACCCCCTCACAGACCATGACTACTTATTCGGATTGCTGGTCCTCACTTGAGTTGCTAGTCCAGCAACCAGTCGCGGTGCATAGTGAATCGAGTACCTATCCCGAGTTTTTTCATGGTGGAGATACGTGAGTGATGGTTATGGCGGTTTATCCGCCACTCTGATGCGTTACAACCAGCCATGCGATCCCAGTTGCCCCTATCTTGGGTCAAGATACAAGGCTAGTCGTTCATTTTCTCCTAGCACGACGATCGCTGATACAAGCATAGAAGACCATCCGCTTTGTTGGATACGAGAAAGTGGCCGACACCTGGTTTGATTAGTTCATTGGCGACTTTTGAATCGCAATTTCAGTGGATGAATTTGGGGAATGATTCCCCTTCTATTTCCGGAGGTATGTCATTCCATCGTCGATAATACCCTGTTCAATGACTCGAGTCAAGGCGACTACAATGGTTTCATAGAGACATCTGTCCCAGGTCACATACCGGCATCGGCCATGCCAATAACGCCATGGCAGGTGGGCATGCAACCCACTCTGGACTTGAAGCCGACGTCCCTGAGCCCAAGGTACCCTCATGCATGTCTCGGTACTGAGGTGAGTTCATTTAATCCGATTTCATGCATGTCAACGTTTAATTGCGCATCAGCCGGACAACCACGCGTTTCATACAAATGGTGCTTTGGCAAGCCTTGCGGATAACATTGCAAACGTTGCTGGTCACCAGGAGAAACCTTTAGTTGCGACTTATCGGGCTCCAAAGAAGGCTCTAAATCGCCAGCGTCCCCAACGCACATCTTCCATCAACATCGGTGGTGTGTGGATCGACAAGGCTGATCTTCCTTCCGGTGATGGTTGCCGGATCCGCGTTCATCTGTGCCAATGGGCCACCTCCTCCGGCCCCTGTGGGCTATGGATCATTGGCTCCAGGACACATTTCGGCCTTCACACCCGCAGGTGGCACGCTGAACAAAGGCTCACAAACGGTATGACCCAGTGTCTGTGGGACGGATGCGGTAAAACAATGAAGAAGGACTCTATCAACCGCCATGTCGTAACAGTTCACCTCGAAGAGGCTTTCTATTGTCAGGGTTGCGACCAGATATTCTCGCGGAAGGATGTTTATCACCAGCATGTTAAGGAAAATGAAGCGTGTAGGGCGGCAGGTGTGGTGGTGATTTTTGGAACACAGAGCAAGTTGGTTGACGTGCGCCACCTATTGCGTTCAAGCGCAATTTCTCACGAATACTAGATGCGTCATGGGACTTCAGCTTTTCGTTGTTGTTTTCTTACTTCCGTGTACAAGTATGATTCATTTGCAAGTATGGTTCTTATCTATGTTCACGTCGTGTTGTGAGATGTTCGACACAGTCGAAACAAGAGTTCGCATACGATATCGTCAACGATTGCCACTACTTCCGACTTGTGAAATTTCAACTTGTAAAAAAAGAGATTGTAATTTACACGTTCCAGCTCGAGACCTAGATGAAAATTAATTGATCAGAAGTAACCGAATTATCGTCGCCGACGGTCGGCTCAGCAGAATAGGTAAGTCTAACTGACGAAATCCAATTAGATCAGGCTATGTCGGTCTGACTCCAGGGGTCATTCTAACGGTCATCAATGCGGCGACAAGTTCCGGAGGAACCGGATGCAAGAACGGGACTCGGGGAGTACTAGAGTCTCCACTATCACGGTCGTTATACCAGCGGGACGGGATGCAATGACGGGGAACAACATTGTTGACCAATAACGGATCATATGTCTTGCTCGAGCTGAGAGATAAGTAGGACTGTCGAGGTTGGGGCGTAACGCGAATGCTACAGAGGAGTGGGGACGATACAAAAAAGGTTGCCATCAGATAACAACTTGTCCGTCTTTCCAGGAATGGTTCGCAAGCGGCGTTTGAACTGGTTCTCGGTAGCCAGTGCCCAGACTGGCCTGGGGAGAAGCGCGGAAACCCCCAGAATCCTCGTGTAACACGCCTTGCCACTTGACAATATCCGTCCTTGGCCGAAATGGCATTCCCCCTTCCAAAGTATCAGGCCACACAATGCGAGGTTGGCAGTTATCCATGGGGCACACATTCGAATCTGCATGGTTTTTGAGCGCCTCGGCCAATAGATGGGAAATCATTGCTCGCAACTGGCGCCCACCTTGAGAAAATTCGGCGACGAAAATGGAATGCGGCGAAGACTGCCACCAGAATGGCGATAAGCAGGTCTGAGAACGGGTGTTTAGACGCTGGCCTGACTGTCGTCGGGGTCTGCTGGCAGAGCTAAACTTTGTTGCTGAAGACGCAACAAGACTAGGTCATAGCGCGTATCGTCCAAAAGTAAAGCCCTAGACGGTCAACCAGTGCAGTGAAATAGTTGACAACGGTAACGGATGTGAAAACCTCACGACAAAGCCACTGGTACGTTGGCATGCAACCTGATGGGCTATTCTCAATCACGAAATACCGCGGGCGCTGTAACCCGTAGGTCAGAAGTAGAAGGACTACGTAAGGATCAAGCAAAGATGAGAGGGCGGCCGAAGCGCGTGTTTCTGGCACGAGGCTCCCACCTGATCGTAGTGCAAGTTCGGTCGTGTTCTGAACCACCTCAAAAACTTACCCTAGTTGCTGTCAGTGGGATGCTGACTAAGCGATCGACCAGATCATTCCATGCTCCGCTCGTGACGTTCCTCTTCCATCTCGATCACTGCCCACATGCTAAATGCAGAAACGGGTACCAATGGGCAGTTCGGACAAAATGTACATGACACGCCACATACCGGCATCTCTCAACCCTATCTGCCACAAAGCAAAGCCGCGCCCCGGCGACAGCCTGGGGCATGCAGCGCACACCTTTTCCAACATTGTGCTGGCTTGCAGCCGCTTGATGCATCCATATTCCCCTTTGTGGAAGAGCTCCACAGCCAGAATCAGACATTTCCCCAAGATGAGCTACTTCAATTAGCACACTGGCATGAAGCCTGTGGTCGACGTAATCGACGACACGCATGAGGAATGGGCATGTCAGGCCCGCCATCCAATACGCAATACTGTTACTCAGCTTGCGATCCCACCCAACCTGAGAGAACAAGGGAACGCGCCAATTATGGGAAATCACGCACTCGTACCCAATAGGTACGAGTTCGGTGATTATACATGTATCTTGCGTCTTGGGCCACTCCGAGTCAGCCACATTTGATCACTGGCAAGCTAACATGCCTGGAAAACGGACTGGCACCATTCGATACTGAGTTAATCCTTGATAGATTCAGCATGTTCTCCGTCATCCTCAAGATATCAGGATGGATCGTAGTCTTTCCGTAGCCCGGTACGATTTCAGGAGACTGATCTGTAACGTTTGATGGCTATGCGATTTGATCGCCAGCCTATCGTCGAATAATATTTTGGACCAATAACTTGGGCTAATACAACAAGCGCAAGAACAGGAACTAGGGCACAATATGGAATCTTACAAAACCAAAAAGGGTTTGGGCCAGACTCTGGCTCCTCAGAAGTCGAATCTTGACACGAGTTTTTTGTTGTTCATTGAGTTATGCAGTGCAAGTTCCGGAAGTGGTCAAAGCTGAGGACGGGTTGGGCCACCGTGGTCCTGCACAGCGTTGGGTGAGCATGCACTGTGTGGTATGAGTTCATTTGCATATGGTCCTAAAAATTAAGGGGCCTTACCCTGTTGGGCGGGTGCACGCGCTACGAGCAAGCGGCAGATTGGTCATGCGCGGGGGTAGCCGTCCGGAAGCCGACGAGCTACCCAAGGGTCAGGCTCTCAGGGTGGTTTTCGACATTGGCGAAAATCACTCCTCGATGCACTGCCACGGCACTGCCCCAGACGCGACGACCTTTTGGCGTCACGCGCCTCGGTCATAGCCAGGGGGAAGTGTGAATTATAGGTCTCTCGGTCGTGATTGGTCAATCCGGTCTATAGGTCGACCCTGCGCTCCTGAGCAAGCTAGTGACTATATCACATGGGTACCCATATCTCCTCGAAGTTCGGGTCGTACTTCGCAGTTATGAGGGAGTGACTATGTGTAATCCAAGTAACCATGGTCAGAACACACTAATGATATAGCTCAGTTCATATTTTAATAACCCGCCGCTCCAGGGGCAGAATCTCCCTCCCGCCTTAACCTCAGTAACACCTCCTTGAATCGGGTGAGGTCGGTGGTACCGGCACCAGTCCGGGTAATGGTTTTGCTTTGCGAGTTCTGGAGTTCGATGATGTTAGAAATGCGTTCCCAAGTGGTGCCCTTTGTTAGCGAAGACTGAAGGTCCTCGAGATAATCCGCTTCTTGGTCCCTGTCGAGATGCCGTGTTATCAGTGATGCATCCTGCCTGACGATGAAGAACGGACGCACTTGTTTTCCCGGATAGCTCGCTCCTTTTTGGCTGCATACTCTTCGTAGAACTGATCGATACCGGCCTCTGCCTTGGAGATAGTCTCCTGACGCTTTGCCTTGCTCGCTTCGTCACGTTGCCTGATTTCCTCTGCTTGCTTTTCGCGCCATTCCCTGTTCCAGAGCACGTGATTGAGTGGAGGCCCATGGCTGTAAACTATTTTAGGGCCACCACGGACCTGATAACTTCGGGTTCGTCTTCTTGCATCTGCTGGTTGAGAATGGGCGTCGAAGAAAACGCAGAAGGCTGGGGTCTTGGCGCAAACGGAGGGGCAGTTCCAAATGTCGGCTGTGCAGGCGGCGGCGGCGCGGTCTGCGAAGAGGCCGAGCGCCGTCAGCAACCCTATCACCAAAAACCTCCACACCGCACCGCATGATGTGGATAGGGAGAAGAGACGTACGTGGCCCACATCAAGCTCTGGGAATTGGTCTTCGAACTTGTCGATTTCGTCGTCCCCGGTTACCTTGACGTCGTGGAAGGCCTGCCGGGGTGGACTGCCAAAGTTGTCGAAAGAAAACGCAGCAGGTGGTGCGGAGGCTGGGGCAGTCTGGAAGGAGGGAACATCGCCTTCGCCGTCCAGCGAGATGTCTGGAAAGGCAGACGCTGCACGGTCAAAGTCAAACTCGTCCATGGTCGATTACAGCAGAGACCCTGCCGCAGCGCGAATGTGCATACCTTCAGAGATCACGTGATGAAATGCTTATCCCCGCTACGTAAGTAGCGGGTTCTAGGGTGCCACTCTTAAAACACCTTTTGGCGGAAAACTGCAAGTCGCGACACTTTTGGATTACATCTATTTGGTCGCACCATGTAAGGCAACATAGCAA